>APFE030403711.1:8578-63170 GCA_000404065.3 Pinus taeda
TATTAATGTTTTGCAATGCAACATTCTCATCGATCTCCCAATGGTTTAACTAGGCCCTGGTGTCTTTATACCAACCTCGTTTGAGCCTTAGGTGGTTTTGGTTGGAATTTAAAGCTAGCTTAGGAAGTCTATGGTCTCCTATGATACTGAGTTTTTGCTTGTACAACAAAAGCCTAGTCATAGCTAGGCTCTCGATAGGGGAAAGACCCACTTCTATAAGGAGAATAGGATAGGGTGTCTTGTTTTTAATTTTTATGTTATACGTTATAAAATGCTTTTGGATGTGCTCAATTTTTCTCCAGGATTATCTAGAAACGCTACAACCCCAAACCTCACATCCATATAAGATAATCGGAGTGACTAAAGTTTCAAAGAGGAACTTCTTTCTATCCCACATTACGAGGTTTATCATTTTACAATTATTTTCAAGACCAAAATAAGCTTTCCATCCCCCATTAATCATTTTCTCAATGCTATAGTTCCAGTTGAGCTTGTGATGAATATCAATTCCTAGGTACTTGTAGGAAGACACTTCCTCCAAGTTACTATTGTCATACATAAAATTAGCGTAAGTGTCCTTCTTGGATTTGATAGTCATAACTTTTGTTTTGTCAATGTTAACAATCATACCCATGGTAGAGCAGAAATCTTTAAGAAGTATAAGTTGCTTATCAAGATCAGATGGGCACCTTACGAGAAGAAAAATATCGTCAGCGTAGAGAAGAAGGATGATGACTATCCCAGCTAAGATTGTGCCAACACATCCTGCTTCCTCTAAACAACCTTCTATCTTGTCGATGTAAATGCCAAATAGGGTAGGGGAGAGGGGGCAACCTTGTTTAACTCTGATATTACACTTAATATCTTTCTACCACCCCTCATTTTTCTTTAACTTGGCAATTACATTCTCGTATAACTTTATAGCGGCAGCTCTCAACTCAAAAGGAACCTTTAGCTCTTCTAATATGTTCCAAAGGTTGTTTCTAGGAACCATATCGAAAGCCTTTCTAAAGTCCACAAAGCAACAAAAGAGATTGGATTCATCATTACAGCATTCCTCCACAATGATCCTAAGCGTAACGAGGTGGTCTGTTGTTGAATGTTGCTTTCTAAAACCCGCTTGGCCTTTAGCCTGCTTACCTTCACTTTCAAGCCATATGCTCAACTTCCTTTCCAAAATAATACCATATAACTTGGCTAGGAGAGTGTTGATCATAATTGTCCGATAATTAAAGGGGTTATTTGTATCTCCACTTTTAAAAATAGGGATAATGAGGCTGAGTCCATGGTTTAGGGAACCCTTGCTTGACCACTTGATTGAAAAGTTTGTGAATGTGGGGGATGAGGACAGGACCTCCAATTTTTAAGATTTCTGTCTGGTAACCTTCAATGTCCTTAGCTTTCCCATTAGCCAAGCGATTAACCCCAAAATCAATGTCTTCTAATGAGAAGACTTCTTTCCTTGTGAGCAGGGTTTCAAAGTTATCCATGACATTTGGAGATTCATAAAGATTTTTCAGATAGGAATTTCAGTCGTGTAAAGCAATTTTATTATTATCTTTAGTTTTCCTAGTTAGAATCTGCCTCTAGAATTTCTTAGGAGCTACCTTAGAGAGGTGTAAGATATTCTCTTGTCTTCTACAAATATACTGCATTTTTTTGCTTTTAGTTAGGGCTTTGTGTATTTTTATCTTTCCAATTTTAAGAGATTCATAAACAACTTCCTTAATTGCTCTCCTCGCACTTTTACAATCTTTGTCATACCATAGGTTGGTTTCGTTATTTCTTTTATTACTTGAACCTTCAATTGAGAACTTGTTAATAAAATATGAGAGGGTTGTAGTAAAATTAATATAGAGATCTTCTATGTTGTCTATACTAGATAAAGGAAGCAAATTAGTTTTTAATTCATTTAGAAAGAGACCTTTTATATTTCTATCAAAGATTAACTTCTTTTGGCTATAAGGATTATCTTCTATGGGATCTCTATGCATGACAAAATTTAAAGTTATAAGTAAATGCCTATGATCAGAGTCAGGCTCGTGGTCGTTTAAGATGTCAAAATTTGTTATTTCATTGTATGGAGGGAGATCAGAGATAACATAGTCTACCACACTGCTACCAAGCTCATGGATGCCTGCCAGAGGAACCTGCTATCCCGATCTGGTAGAATGGTCTGCGAGATCCAAAAATGTACTCACACTCATTAAAGAATATTTTGGCAGTGTCTTTTGCTTTTATACTCTTCTTGTAGGCTGTCAATATAGCCATCTTAGAAAATATGTCCATGACCACAAATACATAGTCATTACCATGTTTTGTAGATGGAGGCTCGGCATATAGTCCATGGAGTCAAAGTTGGTTGGAGTAGGTAGAGGAGTGTACAAGCCTTTCTTCTTGGTGGTTGGCTTGGCAATGGCACAGGCAATGTAGGATCTGATATATTTCCCAACGTCCAGTCATATTTTTAGCCAATAAAAGTACTTTTGTAGTACAGCCACAGTTTTCTCCACACCAAAGTGTCATGCGACCCGACTATAGTGCGCCTCCAAAATCAGTTTAGCACACTCGCTTGAAGGAACACAAAGGTGGCTCATTTAGTATAATAATGTGTCCTAGAGGTGGAAATCAGGAACTTGCTTGTGTCTTTGACGAGTTGTATTCGATCACCTCGCCTTAGCTTTGTTCTTTGTTATGTGGTTTGGGGGCGCCTTTCCCTTGCTTCAGATTTGCAGATCAAAAGTCTTGCTTCTTCTATTTTAACTTCTACACAATCTTGATACTATATCGGTAGGCAACGCCAAGTGAGTAGATGTCTAGAAACTCCTTCTCATCTTGGATTTTTTTGTGCAGACTACCGTGGTACTTGAGTACCATATGTCGCTTTCAATCCTGGATACCCAACTTCGTGCAAAGGGTATGAAAAATATTTGTGAACTCCAACCCGTCTTGGTCCTTTCCCTTCCGTAGTGTGGTCCACTTTATGTACATATATTCATAGCTCCCGATAGCATAATATCGCTCCTTGATGGCATCTCGGAAAGAATTCCAAGTGGGTGCCACTGAGAACATTGAGGGTTCCCTCTCGTCCTTTTTAGAGTAGGTTTCCCACCAATCCTTAACGTGGGGGGCAGACTGACGACTGCAAAAGTAATATTTTCCCTACTGGAAAAAACATGAACCGATAAACACCATTCTAAAAGATTTAGACATCTATCTATGACGTTTGCATCTATGTGGCCTTAAAATATGGGAATATCAGAGTTGACTTGTACCTTGAAGGGAGTGGTTGTCAGATGACATTGTTTCGCTTGTGGGCATCCACCAAAGGATATGGGTAAAGTTTTCCATTATTGCATTCCTTTGTCACTCAAGGGATTCTTGGATAAATATTTTGAAGGGATCTCCTACTCCCTCGTCTTTCTTTTCTTTCGCCATAGGAGGTCGTCGAGGTTTGTGATGTTGGCCTTGCAAAGGTTCAACCAGTTCAAGCCCTAACTCCTTATACCCTAACCTCGTTGAGGACATCCAAATAAAAATAGAGAAAGAGAAAACCACTCTGATACCATTGATCCATACTTATGCAAGGACGCAACAAAATATAGATATAAGCATAAACATAGAGCAAGGAATAAAGCTTTATTTCATTAATATAAAAGAAATTAAATGCTTACATAAAGAATGGATATAAACTAGGTTGGGCGATGGTAGCTTATCTCTAAGAAAATATGCGGTGGTTACATGCCTCTGAACTGTGTTACAATGAGGCTCGAAGGACTATTTATTATTGAGAAACAATGGAAAACCATAAACATCCAAAAACCTAACCCTAGGCTTCCAATGGTATGACCCTCTCTATTATGCTCAAACGTGTGAACACATCAGTTTACAACGCTCAGATAGCTCTCAAGCTTGTTCTGATGGCTCTAGAATGCCCAAAAATGTCTCTGTAGCCTCCTTTTGCTCCTGATTTGGTAAAAAACTCAAGAAGTTATGGATTTTATGGCTTTCCCAAGTCTTTCTGCTAATCGCACTGCAAATTCCCCAAAACCCAGCACCATCCTACATATTTGCCCCAAATTGTGCTAATGGAGCGTCGATTTTTCCGATTTTCGAGCAAAATTGTTGGACGTGTTAAATTTCCTATAACGCCTAAAGTCTGAATTTTTTGGCCATATGGGGGCCACGTGCCTAGGGCTAAGGCCAACGGCCCACCCCCACCGGTCGGGCCCATGCTCCGTTCGCTAGTGGTCATACTGTAGTGGCACATCCAAGGGCTGGCCCCCACGGGCAGGCCCTTTCCCTAGAATGGCGCACACATAAATTTTAAATAAACGCCGACACCATAACATGTTAAGACTCATTCGAATGGTGTGTTGGTATGTGGATTGTCTTGATACTTGGAGGTCGTGGGGGGACCCTTGCCGCTACTGCCCATACCCTTAACCAAAATTTTGGTGACCCTCGGGCTGCCAGGTGGTGGCCTCTGGCTGGGCCACGTGTCAGCCCGTGATTGGCCACCAACCATCCAATCAAAAACCACCAAATGAAGCCAATGAGATCATGCCACTTGGCACCATGTGATTTTTTAAAGGCCCATTGACCAGTCAACCCAGCCACCTCAGCCTGCACAGTCAGTGCCACATCAAACGTACACACTGATGACTGGGCTGTCACATTTTGCAAAAATTCCCTTGTTTGGGAAAGTGAACGGAACATGATTATGGGAGAATACGGTGTCTGTTTCTCTCGAAACGAGTTGCATTGGATTCGGGATGACGAGCACTACACAGTCGTTTAGGTCCCACACCGATCTGATAACTTTGAATTTTAAGCTATTTTTTTTAGCAACTAATCATTCCTCCCCACTAGAAGCCTTTTGGACCCCAAAATATCACTTTCAATTGTCCAGCATTTGAGGGTACAGTTCCCTCACCTTTCCAATCTCGATCCATTTGGCTTCTGAAGGATTTGTTCCTTTGAGCCCCACTGGAAAGTAGTCCACACTCCCTCGTTTTGAAGACCTTGTTCTTCTATAAAAAATGGTGTCTTGTTGTAGTTCATCAAGGTATTTAGGAGAAAAATCCTCAATTTAAGGAATTTGGATATTTTCTCCTTGATTGATCTGGACTTACAGGAACGCAACAAATTACAGAAATAACCATAAACACATATATGCGGCAGAAATAATACTTTATTTCATTAATGTAAAATACTGAAATATGCTTACAAACAGTAATGAAAATAAACCAGCTAAGGCGATGGTAGCTTATATCTGAGAAGAGATGTGGTGGCTACATGCCTCTGAACTGTGTTACAATGAAGCTCGAAGGCCTATTTATTGTTGAGAAACAATATAAACCCTTAACATCCCAAAACCTAACCCTAGAAGTTGAAACGCCAAATTGTGGGTCCTGTTTGGGTAAATTGGTACATCAATTTCCCGGGGTCATAACTTTGGCATACGATCTGCATTTGACGCGTACAATAGCTCGTTAGAAAGATCTATCCAAGAACTACCACTTTGGGAAGGGTAACATTGATCTGTATGCATCTTGCCCCCAGTTTTCCCGAAAAACGTCATTTATGGCCTCAAAACGGCTCCGGAAGTTCAAGACCCGAAAAAACTACTAAAAATAGTAAATTGTGCTGCAAATAAGGAAACTGAAAAGCTGAAAGAGACAGTTGCGGGGGTCCAAGTGGGATAGGTGGGTAGCCACCAACATCCACCTTGATCATTGATCTTTAATCAAAGGAGGCTCATACAACTTCAAGTTCTCAACATTAACAATAGCGTAAATTTTCATATATGAAGGCAAATCCAACCTAAAGGCATTGGTACCAATCTTTTCCAAAATTATGAATGGGCCATATCTAATTGGTTGAAACTTTTTACCTTCTCCTTGGAGCCTCTCTTTGCTAATGTGAAGCCAAACTTCATCACCGACTTCGAATTTGTGATCTACATGATGCTTGTCGTGTCTTGCTTTGTACTTGCGTTGGCTCTTTTCCAGTTGTTCTTAAACTCTTTGTTGTACCAATTGGATTTGTTCAATGAACCTTCTTGCTTTGTCTATGTCACTATGACCATCAATAGAAACATATTTTCCAAAAATGAAACCGAAAGGAGACTTAGGAAAGTATCCCAAGCATGCTTCAAATGGTGATGTTTGATTTGAAGAGTGTTTGGCCCGGTTGTAAGCATGTTGAATGTAGTGCAAATGTTCATCCCAAAACTTATCATGCTTGTTGTAATACCCACAAAGAAGATGCATCATTGTCCTGTTCACCACCTTTGTTTGTGGATGACATGTTGTACTCTTTTTCAATTTGGTGTCCATGAATTCCCATAAACTTGACCAAAAATTCCCAACAAAGAGAGGATCTCGATCACTAACAATGGATGTGGGAAATCCAAAATGCACCCATACATTCTGAAAGAATAACTAAGTAGTATGTTCAGCTGTAATTTTCTTTTTTCATGGCATCAAAATACACATTTTGTTGAACCTATCCACAAATACATACAAATAATAATGACCTATTTTTGACAATGGAAGACCTCGTACAAAATCCATAGAATCACTCTCCTACAATCGTGAAGGAACCGGAAGTGGTGTGTACAATCCTAACTTCCTATTGCTAGCCTTACTGATTGCACATAATGAACATCCTTTAATAAAATGTGACACGTTTTCAAGCATATGAGGCCAACAACAATACCTATTTAGATGTGTCACCGTCTTACTTACACCGGAATGACCAACAATAAGAGAAGTATATGCCTCTCTTATGATGTTGACAATTTCTCCCTATGGAATACAAAGCTTACCAAGATGGTACAACAAGTTATCATGCAAATGATAATCCAATTCCTCTACTTGGTTAGCTTGAATCAAGCTTGCATAAACACCCTGAAAGTCATTGCCTAATGCATATTGCTCAATATAACTTTCATGCAAAACATAATTATGCTTGAATAAAGTAGTTACACTAATAATAGGCCTAGAAAGCATATCAGTAACTTTATTATAGATACCTTTCTTATACCCTTTTCTTCTCCGAGGAAAAATTGTAATTTTCCATTAATATAGAAAAATTACATGTAGTAGATGCATATATGGCATATGCAATATGTTTGGTCGTAGCCATCAAAAATATATAAGTTTGTACATAATTTACCACGTAGGGTATATTGAAAAGTTCATAAAAAGGATATATACAATGTAAAAGCTAGTATTGATATAAATCATTGCTATATACTGCAAAAAATTACGGCCTATCAACCCACTGATATGTCTAATCTATATAGGGACGATGATAGTACTGGTAGTATTCATATCCTTATTGCTCTTGTATTATCCACAGTCCTCTGGGATGTGTCGTGGCCTCCTTGGAAAGTTGGTCAGCAACCATATTACGTTCCCTACAAATATGTTGACAAGAGATATAATTAAATTGAGCTTTTAAGATCATGATTTCATCCAATATGTTCCTGAGAGAGTGCATATGACATGCAGATTGTTGTTGATCCAATTGATTATGATTTTAAAATCACCAAAAATCTGAATGTGATGCATGCACGTGCAAGAGATAAATGGAGTAGATGTCTAAGAGCGATCAATTCTACAAAATTGTTTGTCCCCTTCCCTAAACACATCTGAATTTTGTAGAGATGATTTTCATATTTATGCAATGTTATACACCCCCCCCCCCCCCCCGCACCCCCAACAACCTTATGCCCAAGGTATATTGTGATCAATTATTTCAGGTGATACAACACGGACAGAAGGGGTATGATTCTCTTCCAGTGTTTCATGATATGCAGAAACAATTTTGGCAATGGAACACTGCCATCAAATAATTTTATCTCTGAAAATGATCCCATTTCTAGTGAGCCAAATAGTTCAACAGATCAACAGTGAAAGGCAATGGACTTTTGGGTTTAAGGTCGCAGCTCGCCAAAGATCCGAGGCTTCTGATACAATGAATCTGTGTCATATGAAGGTAATGGATAGAGCAGCAAGGACCTGTTCCCAAATGTGAATCATTGTCGAGCATAACAGGAAAAGGTGATCATTTGTTTCCTCTACTTGATGACATAGCATGCACCAGGAGGGACTGGAGAAGGATCGTTTCATTAAATTGCTCCATGTTGGTGTCTTGTTCTGTAATACATTCCACATGAATAACTTAGTATAAGGAGGCACTTTTAATTTCCATAGCTTGCCCCACCAATCCAATATCTTAGGTGGCCTGTGGAAAGCGTGAATAATGGGATAACCGGCCTTAGGGGAATAAGTGTCATGTTCAACAAGGGCCCACATGAGTTCATGAACGCCTTCCTTAATACAAACATGTGATTTTGTTAGTGCAGTAATTTAACCCTCCCAATCTTGCTGCCACTGAACAGGAATACCCAGGTACTCCGCTGAAGTCCAAGCCTGTGTAAAGGTTGTGCTATTCGCAGGGTCAACAATATGGGCAATCATATTAATATCTTTGTGTTTGAGAAATTGTATGAGATCAGGAGGAAGTTGAAACATGTTACCACATCATGTCCAGGGATCGATGCCAATTTGCAATGATAAACCATCATTAATTCTCCAGGTGAGTCCATTCCTGATAATGGGCATGGTATGTTGAATCACTCGCAAAACCATGGATGTCCCAGTTCACTACCAGTTGGGAAAGCGAATCCAATCCATAATTTGATGTGTCCAGATGTATTTGTAGTATATCACTTATGTCCAAACGCTGTGGGAGGTGAGGATAAGCCATCCCATCTTTGTAGCTAGTGCATGAGAAAAGGAGGATAGGTCTTTCAGTCCCCAACCGCACCATTTCTTTGGGATTGCAATGAGTTTCCATCCCACCTAAGCAAAGGGTTTTCCCTCCTTATAGCCATTCCAAAGGAATCTGCAACAAAGTTTTTGTATCCGGGATAAAATTCCTTTAGGTATCCATGCCAGAGACATCCAATAAACAGGTGTAACCTCCAACACCGTTTTAGTAAGCACTAATCAACCTGCCTTGGAGAGGAATCTCTGATTCCAGTTGAAATATCGTTTTTCAATCTTGACCACAAACCATATCCAGCCAGCAATCTTGTAGCAGTGTGGCTTGATCTAGAACCCAAGATATTTGAGTCCATCCTCTAGATGATGTCTCTGGAAAGAAAATTTCTGATGTGCAATCCAAACTTCCTATGGGGTGTTGGCTGACAGATTGATGGTGGATTTCAGTTGATTATGTTCCATATCTGTGGCCAAAGAGAAAAGCAGTAATATGTCATAGAATGTAGTGGTGTCCTGAATGCCTCCATTGAGAAAGATGAGCACATCATCAACGAAGAGGAGGTGAGTGAGAATACAATGGTCTGATATATTTAGTCCCTGTAATAGCCCCTCTCGCTTGGCTGAGGCTATTAGTCTGCTAAGTCCCTCCCTTTAAAACATCCAACTCATCCCTGTGCTGCAATCTGTTAGGCCTCTACACTAGTAGTAGAGTGTGAACCATCCCCGACGCAGCCTTTGAACATCCAGGAGTTCCTTGAAAATGTTCCCCCATATTTCCTTGACCCAGATTCGAAGGCACTCAGCAAAATATGCATGACCTCTAACTCTTCCCACTAAAAATCTGCTCATCGTGTCAACAACTTTCCCGATTTGGACCCCTTCCCCAAATTTTAGAGTTAGGTTCTTGCTTGTATCCTTAATACACTTAAACTTTTTCTTACCGATTCTCGGAATGGTCGAGTGATTCTACAAGGGGTCCTGAGTGCCCTGATGATCGTGTTGAGGCTGCGAGGTGTTTTTTTGGACTTTTATCACCGAAGTTTCAAAGAAGCCCAAAGGGGAGGATGAGGAAACTGTCCCATATGCAGGGGGAGTGTGCGAGATGGATGAAGGATGGGGAGGGTATGTTGCAGTATCAAACCCTACAGAGGAGGGGAGGTCAAAAGGAATATGATGAGGAAAGACACCAGAAGGCGACGGGTCAAATGGGGGAGAGGGTAGCGTGCAAGAGGCAATCAGGTGGAGGGTAGATTGCGATAGGGGAGGAAAATCAAGTCCTAGGGATTCGATAGAGAGGGAAACGAATGGTAGGCAGGATGAGGAAGGACCGGGGTCTGAACGGGAGGGTGGGATAATGGAGAAATGCGAGAAAGACGGAAGATGAACCACAGCAGTCGTAGCCTCTAGCGGAGGGTTAAGGCTCATCCAGATAGGCTCATAGGGGTTAGGGTCAGGAGAATAATCCAACTCATCTGTTTCCATGTCCAGCATTACAAGACAGATCTTCTGATGGGACGATATCTCTTTGATCATTACTGCAGTATTCAGGGTTCTGAATTAGTATCTGGTTGTTGTGTGCTAAGAAGTTATTGATTCAGTATTTGTACAAGGAAGTTGGTTAATTGCATATCTATTTGATGTTTGACTGATATTCATGGATCCAGTTTGAAAATTTATGAAACGTGGTCCCTGGAAGAAAAGAGAAGGTTGAAGCCTTCAGTAGGTCAGCACCTACATACTAGTACCTCAGCTAGTACAAGAGCTAAGGGGGTTGTAGCTCCTTTCCATGAGAGTCTGGAGAACAAGAGAAGGTTGTAGCCTTCTGCAGGTTGAAGCCTGCGTGCTGGTATAAGACTGCACCAGTACATAATCATTGTAAAAAGAAGTTTCTAATTGAAAGAAGATAGAGACATATTGTAGCAGGTGGTTTTCACCCACATTGGGTTTCCACCTTATATCTTGTGTGTGATTGTTTGCTCTATTTTTCCCGTTTACTGTTATATGGTTCTGACACACAGATTAATGATCAACATCTGAAGAATAAATTAAATTATAAGTCTGGAAGGTATACATTATTCAGATCTGCATATGTTTGTATAAATTGAAAAAGATTTTGATAATACTGATTCACCCCCCCCCCCCCCTCAGTATTATTTTCAACATATTTTCTTTTCCCTTATTGAATTTCTTTGGTTTCATCTCAAGATGAAGCTTCCAACAATGAGTTTCATCGTGACCATCTTTGGAACAATTCTTGCATGTTAATTTCTCTCCTACCTTCTTAATGGATGCATTTTTCTTTCCTTTTTCTTTGAAACCTTTTTCTTTTCCTTTACCCTTAAATGGATTTTTACTACCCGCCTCTGGAGTATTTTTTTCCTCTTGCCTCAAGATGAGTGGCTTGTACACACACCTCATCTAAATTATTGGGATTAAATATAAGGATAGTATGCCTAATGTAATTGTGTAAACCACCTATATACTTTAGCAAAGTGTCTTGTGATTGCAAATCTACACCTAACATTAGAGCCATTTTTCTAAATTTTTGGGTGTAATCTTGCACATCTTGACCTTCAAGTTGTCTAAAGTTATTCCAATTCATGATGGATTTTTGCATATATGCTAGAGGGTAAAACTATATTTTAATTGCAGCAATGAAATCAGACCAAAAAATTAAGATCTTACCATGTTTTTTTTCTCTTCTTGTGCCTTTCATTCCCACCATACTAGTGTTGCACCCTCCAGCCTCAAGGAAGATCACTGAATCTTTACGTCATCATCTTGAAGGTTTTGAATTATGCAATAGACCTCAAACTAACGAACCCGATTTTCAAGCTTCTCTGCATTCACTTCACCATTATACATGGGCATTTCATCAAGTTTTAACAAGGGTCTTTTTCCAGTGCCTTTTGAGGTATGTTGATGAGTATGAGTAAGGATTTTATTAGTGGAAGAGGGTGAAGATGCCTGTGAAGATGAAGATGAAGAAGATGGTGATGAGGGTGGAGGTTTACCTCCATTTCCATTACCTCCTCCTCCTGAAGAACCTTCTCCTTTTGGAGGCTTGGAGCTTTCACCCTGTAGTCTAGTATTCCTCTCTTCATAGATGACCTTCACCATGTTTTTCATGTCAAAGAAATCTTTCATAAATACCTTCTCATCCTCTATCATATTTGTAGGCTCTTCTTCATGTGACATGCTCACTGAAGCCTCAACTGCAATTTGAGAAAGAATTGGTGGTGGAGATTGTGGAAACCTTGCACTCCTCCTTGACCCAACTTCAGGGATTTCAACCAACTTCCCTTATCATCTCTTGAGCTTCAACCTTGTAAGCATGGCATTCACTTGCAAACAGTTAAATCCTTCTTGCACAAAGAAAACCAAGAGCTCTGATACCAAACTTGATCTGAATGGGATAATTATTTTGTTGTACTAAATTCATTTTCATAATATGTTAAAAGTTCTTAAGGGTTCATGAGGTTAATTGCAAGTTTAAACATGATTCTTTGAGTGTCTTTATGTAAATTTTATGTGCAAATTAATATAAACAAATCACTAAACAACAGCATATAACAGACATGAACATCACCAAAACAGTATCACAGCAACACATGATGAAGGAGTTCATCTCGCTTGAGCTACGTCTCCTTGGTCCAGCTTCCAATGGATTGGCCCTCTCTATTATGCCCAAAAGTGTGAACACATCAGTTCCCAATGCTCAAATAACTCTGAAACCTATTCCAATGGCTCCCGAATGCCAAAAATGTATGTGTAGCCTCTTTATGATCTTGATTTGGTCAAAAAATCAAGAAGTTATGGCTTCCCCAAATCATTCTGCTAATCGCACTACAAATTCCCCAAAACACGGCACCATCCTACAAATTCACCCCAAATTGTGCTAACGGAGCTCCGATTTCGCCAATTTTCTAACAAAATTTCCGAACACGTTAAATTGCCTCTAACGCCTAAAGTCTGAATTTTGTGGCCATATGGGGGCCACGTGCCTCAAGCTAAGGCCAACGACCTGCCCCCACTGGGCAGGCCCCCACTCCATTCACTGGTGGTCACACTACGGTGGCACATACAAGGGCTAACTCCTTCCCCGGAATGGCGCACACATAAAGTTTAAATAAACCCCTCCACCATAACATGTTAAGACTCATTTGGATGGTGTGTTGGTATGTGGCTTGTCTTAATACTTGGAGGTCACAGGTTTGACCCCTGTCGCTGCTACCTGGACCCTTAACCAAAATTTTGGTGGCCCCAAGTTGCCACGTGGCGGCCTCTGGCTGGGCCATGTGTCAACCTATGGTTGGCCATCAACCATCCAATCAAAAAATGTCAAATGCATCCAATGAGATCGTGTCACTTGAAACCACGTTTTTCGTCAAAGAGCCATTGACCAGTCAACCCTGCCACCTCAGACTACACAGTCAACACCACATCAGCAATACAGACTGTTGATTGGGCTGTTACATTTTGCAAAAATTCGCCTATTGTGGAAAGTGAACAAAACATGATTCTAGGAGCATACAGTGTATGTTTCACGTGAAACAAATTGCGATGAATTAAAGATGACAAGCACTATGCGGTCATTTAGGTTCCACACCAATTTGACAACTTTGAATTTTGAGCTAGCTTTTTTAGCACATGATCAATACCATTAGCATAATTGGACTTTGAGGGTTTCACTTTGGAAGGCGACCAATACAAATCAAATCCAAGTTGTAAAGAAGTCTAAATCTAGGAGGACCTAAAACTTAGTGGTAAAAAGGTAAATCTAGGAGGGCCCAAGACATAGAGTGTATGATAACCACTACACTAATCACACTGGATTAAGTGTTAAATTTTAACTCATCATTCAACTCTTCACCCGAAGAATTACATTATTCAATTACTCACTAAAAGTCTAGGAACCACTTATCAAAACTTCAAATCCGCATTTACTAAACAACATTCAATAAATTTAAGGGTATAAACCATGTGTTTTATGAGCTAATTCAAAACTACAAGTAACTAGGAACTATTCTACATAATTTTGTAATTCAAAAATTCAGGGAAATAAACATAATGTCCAACAAAAAATCACATTGTTCTATTACTAAGATAATTACAACAATAAATGCACTATCAACAAATATTTGTTCTCACGACATATTTGATAAAGACACTAACTCTCTCCCTCACATTACATCTAATTTAATGTGCCCTTCCCTCTTTTTATAAACTAAAAAAAGTATAGGAATTAGATCACATAGTCATCAACCTTAGTTAATGCATTAAAATTCACCATCTTGAGTTCAATGAATGCAATCCAATATGATAGCAAGTAACCCTTTCATAAATGCACCCCATTATTATTCAATAATGGGAAAATTCACTCCTTCGCAAATCTACCCAACCATTAGGATATAAACAAAATAAATCCATCTCAAACCCATACCTATTAAGCATTGAAAATTATCTTAAAAATAAATGTGCTGAAAAAACAAGGTTAAAAAGAGTCTACTTTTGTGGACATCAATATTTTTCCATTTTACATTTTTAAGAACTTTAAACCATTTTAAATTTATTTTATTAGTGTAACAAACATAACACATCTCCTTAGGTGGTATATATGCTTCATTATTCTTGATGCAACATCCATTAATAATAATCCATGGTTCATGAAGTAAGGTGCCCTGCATCAAGTGTAACCACCAATATTAAAGCACCCCACTACATCAAGCCTAATTAGAGGCATCCCTATCATGGAAAAAAATAACTTCAACATAAAAATATAGTAAGGGGAGTTCATACAACAAACTTCCCTTATAGATCGCCATGACAAGTACACCCTCTCTCTCCAATGCTAACATGTCTTATGTAACTCACAAAAGATGAGTAGAGAAGAACTTCATAACAACTAAAGAAAAATTATAATACTCCCTCTTTGCAAGAAAGGTGTTCTCCACCAAACTAAACCTCTTTTTAAACTTCTCGGACTTCAAGAATATTCAAAGAGCACTTATCTTGTTAAGGGACTCATCAACCACTACATGCTCAAAATCTATCATTAATTCCATGGTGGGTTTTGGAATTATCTCCAATATTTATCAAAGTACTCTATCATGGAATCGTTCCATACATGTTTTTTATTGGCTTCGTTATAGTAGGAAGGCTCTATCATACAAATAGAAATCATTAATAAAGATTGAGTAGGAACTCTTAGGAAGATTTCTCACCCAAAATGCAACCTTAGATGCTTCCACTTGACCATGTGCCTCTTGTCATGTCTAAGTAGTCAATATTGGATTATTAATTGAAAATGGCACTTAAAAATTTGTTCCATCATCAAAACTGTGTTGATATAAATATGATTTCTCCTCTTTTTGCAAATCACTTGTTGGGACAAGAATTTTTTCTCCTTCCTCGAGCTTTGTCAAAGGCTCCTATGACTTACAATGTTTCCCATCATCATCAAACTTAACATGTTGACTTACCATTGACCTCTATTATATTGAAATATAGATTTGGAAAATCTTGGAGGTCTCGTTGTATCCAACAAATATACAATTGACACCGGAAGGTTCAAAGTTGTTCCTCTTTACATCAAGTGTGTCTATATATATATATAAACCAAATACACAAAAGTGCTAAGGCTTCTCAGTATGGAAATATTCCTTTAGAATCTTGTCCTTTGTATGTTGTAAAAACCTATGTTCAAAATGTAAACAACAATATTACATATCTTTGCCCAGAGACTCATGCAAATCAATGGCATGGATCATTACATGTGTTGTCTCAATAATATACCAATTCTCTTTCTCTACAACCTCGCAATAGTACACCATTTACCCCTCTTTCCAACCTCTCTCTAAAACAAATTGTAAGGATAATAGCACCTTTTTTATCCTTTCTTTCTTTCAAAATGCATTAATATTTAGAGGCACACTCTCCTCCATTAATGAACTTAAGCAGATTTATCTTCTACCTTCTTTGATGCTCAACTAACACCCAAAATTATATGAATTTACTAAACACTATTCATAAAATAAATGCAAGTGTTTCTAGAAGAATCATAAAAAACATAATATAAATACATATCAAATAAACTAAAATCATCACTCCACACACCTATAAATGAATCAAATCAAGAATCTCTATTGATTTATATCCACTGCTTCAAAGCGCAAGATTGGCATACTTTCCAAATGCACAATGCTTGCACATTTATGTCTCCTTGATCTTGAAGTCCAACAATACATGCACCATGTCCTTCAAGAGAAGTACTACTCCATAATGCAAGTGACCGGATTGTTGATGCCATACCTCACACAAATTTCCACTCTTATACATTAAAGTAATATGTTTTACTAGATCTATTAGCAACCTAGATAGGCCACCTTCACACACTTCTTTGGCAAAAATAACCAAGGTCGACCATTATGTTTTATAATGATCACTTGATCATCAAACTCAACCATGTTATATCTTTCTCATGCAAAAATAAAAATTAAAAAAAATTATATATATATATATATATTATATATATATATTATATATCCATTGTTAAAATAAGAACATATAAAACATCATTCAACCTTAAAACATTAACTCCCGGATGTGGGTGTTTGACAGATCGGAGGGTATGCGGATGGCGTTTCACGTGAGCAGGTGTCAGCCCCAACACGCCACGAGTTATGAGGCAGGTCAGGCGAGCTGGTCTCGCACAAGCCTATTAATGGAGGCATTTACTTCTTCCATCCTGGTTAACTGTGCTATGGCGCTCCATAAGCGAATTGCTCCCGCGAATTTGTTTCATTCCTCTGCAGCTTCATGGATTGCAGCGTTGTATGTCTCTCTGAGCTTCTCTGCAAGTGAACTTAGGCCCGTCAGTCCCTTTCAGGTACTAGGATCTTATGGTTCAATTGATGTTCTGTTGTCACCTCGCTCAGGATACTCTTCTCCGCGCAGTCACTCTCTCGACAATTATTTGAACATTGCAATGTCGCGCAAACAGCCCAGGATGGGGAGCACACGTGGTGGCTCCCGTGGCCGCGCGGCCTCTCAGTTTCTGAAGTAGGCGCTCGACTCTGTTTTGATTCTCGCAGTTATTGCTTGTCTCAGGTCTCTGTCTGTCAATGTGTCGTTTATGGTCAGCACTGTGTCATGTCTGTCAATGTGTCGTCTTAGTTTTTGTACAGCATTGTGTCGTGTCGAAGGTGTAGTCAAAATACTACTGAAGGTTCACACTGTACTGGAATCATGATCTTTTTGTAACATGCCAAATTCAGGGCAGAACTTTCAACGCCATGGCCTTGATGTAATATTTTTGTATCAATAATAGGAGTAGACAGATTGAGAAAAAAAAAAAAAAACCTGAAAACATTAACTAAAGGCATGCAAAAATACACAAAACCTCCTTTGATAATTAACAAGTGGCGGCACTACCCAATTCCCCCTATTTTCCATCCTCTTGTTCTTGAAGCTTGCAAAAATCCTTCTTGATCAAAGTCATTTCTTTAAATGCTCCATTGTCCACATACCAAAGTACACCAAAAATGATGGTAATTGAAAACATAAACCATGGAAAAAATTGTCTAGACTATGGATGCTAACCCATTCACTCCAACAAAATTTTCTACACTCCTTGCAAATTATTAGTGTTACTTAGCTTTCCTCCTCTCTAAACACTAAAATGCACAATAGCTCATCTTGCAACACTTAGAAACATTTCACATGGCCTTTTTTTTACCTATGTTCCAAAAAACTTGGTTCTTTCTTCTTGAACTTTGACCACTAACAAGGTCCCCTTTCATACATCCTCTCCTCAATTTTTTTAATAAAGGTTCTCTTATTGTTTCAAGAATGTTGGACAATGTTGCAAGCTTGAGGCAACAAGGTGAAACAAGTATTTGAGACTTTGGAAAAATTTTCAAATTTGCCAAGAGAGTCAACCATTTCTAAGTTGTAACATGAATAGCACAAAAAGAAGTCATGGAAGTGACCATAATGGGCTTGGAATATTGGTATCAAGAGATCCACGAGTTGTACCAAGCACATGTGATGACGTTGGAGAAAACTAGCACACAAGTTGAAGGTCGGGTTCAAAAGTTGCAACCTATGACAGACCAAATAAAATCTTAGGCACAACAAATTGGATCATTCATGAGGAAGGATGCCAACATCGCAACAAGGAAGCAACAAAATCTAACTAAGTCTATGGGTAATAATGTTGTTTGTTTATTTCATTACAATTCCTCATAGGTAATGACACTGCATCCATGGAAACTTATTTTAGATTTCTCCATGCTAACATGTGATGTCCCTCTCCAAATGATCACTTCAATAGAATGACTCAATAGCCTATTTGATTCTTATAGGCTATAGTTGATCAAAAAGGATCAATCAATTTAATTATTTAAATGTCATTTGGGTGGAAAAACATCATGTGAAGATGACATTAATTTAGTCAAAAAGGTAAAAAGGAAAAAAATTGTAAAATCCCCATCCCTATCTAAGAGCACTAGAGATTGTCGGATTTTTTGGAGGTTTTATTTTCCATATGCATTTCATGTAGGAAAAATGGGACCGATTCACTCATTGACAGACCATGGGATCACTTAAGGAGGTCATACCAATATTATCAACAAGTAGAGGTTATTTTTTTGTGGGTCGTTTCAGCCCAAATTTCGATGCACTATCTCGCACCATTTTTTCTCAGCGTTTCAATCTATCATTTGTTGGGTCGTGGCATCAGAATGGAGGGTTGAACCAACCAACAAATCTGCTCCAATATAGTAATTTATAGCAGTGTAAGGGGACATTTCGTTGTTTTCATCATCTCCTATTTGTCCTACAAATAATGTCATTAGCCATGACTACTTATGGGCTTCCAAAAATCTATTTTTGTAACTCAAAAGGATACTCTTGCATGTAGTTCTAGGTCAAATTAATAAAACATATCACAATGTCTTGTCTGAGTTTGTTTGTTGTGGTATTTTTGCTTGTGGTAATGATGGTTAAGTTATTTGTTTAGCAAGAAGGGATTTTACAATGGTACTAATAAATAGAATTTTTATATTGGTTGAATTTATTTGTTGTGGTATTTTGTTTTGGGTATATTAGTTGAGTTTCTTATCAGGAAAGTGGGGATTTTACAGTGGTATCAGGGCAAGGGTTTTCCTACTAACCTATGAGTATATGACATCTTTATGTCTCCTAAGGAGGAGGAATAAATCACCTACAAGAAACAAAGAAAGGGTGATCACAATATTCACTCAAAATTAGAAGAAGAGGAAGACATGGGGTACAGGAACGAATAGCCTGAGGGAAGCACTATGAATATTCTAAATGACCTTGCAAGGGGGCAGCAAATGTTGGTTGATCTTATCAACCAGTTTATAGCAAATAATCAATGGAACCAAAACAATAAGAGAAACAATGGTTCAAGAGGGTCAAATGGTAACAATGGAACCATGTTGAAGGGAGAAACACCCATACCAAATTTCAAAATAACCCTTGAACACCAAGTAGAGCTACTCCTAGACCTCTCTTACCTCAATTTGGAAGAACTAACACGAAATTAAGGACAACAAGGACAAGGTTAAGGGTTATCTAATTATTTGATGGAGTATCAAGCTCTTGGTGAATAATTTCATGTATCCATGTCCTTATAGGATTTTTGTACTACTAAATATAGGAATAGGCCAAAAGAGTACAACAAGGGCTCATAGAATTATGATTTATGCATTAGTTGGGGAAATTGTCCATCCCCTCCTTCGATGGTTCATCCAAATGCACTGCCAAAGGATGGGTTCAAAATTTGGACACATATTTCCAACTCAACCCTATGTTCAAGATAGAGGCCATCAAATTCGTTATTGCATTTGGAGGGAGAGGCTCATGAGTGGTGGTATCATGGGCTAGTCACCTTGGGGCATGCTAGCATTACCTCATACATGGAATTAACACAAAGATTGATTTCCCGATTTGATAAGAAGGACCAAGAGATACATTTCAAAGAGTTGACACAACTTAAACAAGCAGGTACATCAGATGCCTATGTTTTAGAATTTCAGAGACTTGCAGTCATGGTGACAGATGTGTCGAAGCACATACTGATTATACTATTCATTGAAGACTTATCAGAAGCACTACGAGGTTGGGTTAAGGCTTTTCATGACCCTACGATGGTCGCACCACTTAGACAACCGAGGGCATGCAACACCAACAAGTTTTCATTGCAAGGCACACAAATACTTGCTTCTAGACTATGGCCCTAGCCTATGTACCTCTTAGGGAAGACACTATCAAATTTTCGGAATTAATTTTACAAGTAAATTTAATACAATAGCCCTTCACTTAATCTTCCAACATTTAGTCAATTTTATGAGTTAATTAACATTTATTCAACTTGCAATATGAACACTTCAATTATAAACAACAATATAGAACAACAGTACACTTCAACAAAACATAAACATGTACAACAACATTAGATGAAAGTGTTGTTTTTCCATGACACAGGTGTCTAGGATACAATCTTAAGTCACTTACACTACCAAACCAAGTATCACAACAAGTCTACCTTACATAGCAAAATAATAAACAACTATAAATCTACTAGTGCACAAAATATACATAATTTTACAATAACCCAACTTCATTATATTAACAATTTGATAATACAATAGTCTAGGGCTCCCATACCAGGGATAATAGTCCTCAAATATCCACTAGTACAATAATACAAGATACACTGACAATCTAGCTGATGTAGTGCACCATCACAATTGCTTTGTCGTATCCTATAAACTGCAGGTCCTTATCTTTTGTTCTACATCACCTGCCTCTATCAATGCACCAACTCCTTTAGGCCACTAAACTCAGCTCACAAATCTTCCTTCTAGCTGATCATAAGTCCATATATCATCAACACATAGGGTCTTCATGCTCACTAGCTTCTCCTTTGTCTTTCAAGGCTACAACACTTTGAGACTTCTACCGACTACTGCTCCTTAGCTCTATTGGGACTTTTTCTTCCCACTATATTATTTTTGTGCTACTCCAATGAAGACTTACATAGGGCAGGAAGGTTTCCACCTATCATCATCAAATTTCGCTCCTCTAACAATGACCATGGGTTGTTAACAACTGCTCTTGGTTGCCTGTACCTTGAGCTCCTCCAAACTGCCACTCCTAGCAGCCACCTTTGTCCATCAAGGTGTTTCACTTAGGTCTCAAACTTCGACACTTTCATGTTGCCCTCTAATAGACCTCAAATTCCCAATACCACTTTCCATACTAGGACCTCATCCACTAGCAATAATTTCAACACAAATACATCAATATAAATTACATACCTTGCATCCTTAAGGGATGATGTCACTAATGCAAGTCTTGTGCTTTGGCTAGGGCTTGTTGGAATGTTGCTACAATCTTCTTCCTACCTCCCATACCTCTTTCTTGACTGTGACCTCCCTCTAGATAAATATTCCCACCTTCTTATATTGTTCTGGCCTATTTCCAGCCCTCAAACATGTCTCACGGCCTACCAACTTCAAGGAGACTAGGCTTGTGCCTACCTATACCCAAAAACACCCTCTTGGTCCCCTATTCCAAGGAATATAAGGCTTGTGGTTTCCCTGAAACCTACGACAAGAGTTACGGCCTACTTCTAGGAGAGATATACCACCAAAAACATGCAAAAACACCACCCAAATTTCCCTTATAGTTTGTGGTTGCCTCTGCTGCTAACTCAGATCAACAAGACAAATATATGATGCCTAAAATCAGTCCCTTCCTCCACGTCAAGCCTTCTCCTTCTAGTTGTGGTTGCCTTAGATATGATCTCTATGAGATAGATGCTCATTGGATGCGACAAATATCATATACAAGGGCTTCATCTAAACATGTCTTGGTCACACACTAACCTCAATCATACATGACTTGTGTGTCACAAAACCCGCCATAACATTAAAAAAAAAAAAGATAGGGAACTCAGATTTGAGTGATTTTCATTCCCTCTTTCTTCTCTCGATGTCCTTTATCATCTCAAATCATTACATGTCAAAATATCCTTGTGGTTTCACAACCACAAGCTTGGGTTCAAAGCCCACACTTTAGGTTCTAAGCCCTTTTGTGGCGCTCCAACCTCCAAACCTTAAACCCTAGCGCTTAGAGTACCTCCCAAGCTACCAAATTGCAACAAAAAGGGGGAACTCCCAACAAGAAATTCCCCTTTACTTATTTTATTAAATTTCAAACTTCATTTTACATCATATACATATTCAAATATACAATGGCATGCCTTGGACCAAGCCCCTACCAACATGTTATAAGATAGCACAACTTCAAAAATCCAATAGCCAAGGTTGGGAAGAACCCAAAAGGTTTTCTACCTCAACACTTGGGCAAACTTTTAAACAAATTCCAACAAATAGGCGAGTTTTCAGTAATCCAAGGCTTCACCCTTTACAAGCTCAACAGAATTCCAAACCAAATTTGCATGATATGCCTGCCCAACTCACTCAAGGAAAGTGCATACACGACCTGCCTCTCTTTTTATATACGTCTTTCCTTTACTCACTATTTTGCCTTAGACTCACACTTCTTGTGACTTGTGATTGTGCTTCCTTGCCTCTTCAACAAATGCATTCATTTTATTTACATGTGTCTTGTCAGTTCAATTAGGCAGTTGTGCCCCTTGTCTAATGCATGTTCCATCCTCTTTGTCGACATTCCAACTTCACTTGAATGCCCCTCATCACTTCACTTCACGTGCACAACACGCTCATTGCATGGCAAGTCGCCTAGTGGCCCACCTTCATGCAAGTACGCCTTGGTCGTGTACCATCGCCCATAATTCCATTGCTTTTCCTTTCATCGCATGTTATGCCCTCCACTCAATTACTTGATATCCACGTCTTTGCTTTTATCCGTCGCACTTGGTCTATTCACCCGACATGCAACCCATATCGTTTAGTTCGGTGGGCGCACTCGCCTTTGCGCAACTCCCTCACTCAACTCACCATCTTTCGCGTTCATGTCATTCTGGCACCCAGCTCGCCCTTCGGCAAGGATATGTTGTCGCACAATGCCCCTCATGCCCTACTCTTCCATATCATCACAAGGTATCCATCTTGGTGATCCTATCAAACGACTTGTTCTAAAACCCCACCAACCTCGATTTCTCACCACTTCAATTCGGCATGGATCATCATGGCCTTCTTCGGATGCAACTTCATGTGTGCTTAAGCCCAAGGGCCTAACATCCTCCCCCACTCTAAAATAGTTGACATCCTCGACAACAACTCCACTCTGAAAACTTCTTCGCCAAGTTTAAACTATCATTGAAGTTTCATCGACTCCAACATTATGGAAGAACTGCCCATCTCTCATCATTCATGTTGCATGAACTCTTCACTTACTTCGTACGAACCTTCATCAAGGCTCATGTCTTCTCTTTCTTTTGCAAGGCTTCATGTAGGAAATATCTCTCCAAATATCATATTCATCAGCAATCAACACAAGTGTAGCAACTCTACACACACTACTATATCTCATGTTTACAGTATTCCTCGTCACAACTACCATAGTGTCAAACACCAAACCTCCATATCTTGTGAACCCTTGGTGCCATACTCCAACTCAATTTTTATATGTCTTTGCATATTCCTGGCCTCATGACTCAAAATAGTTGGGTAGATAATCCAATTGTCACATCCAACTCACGAATATGCACCTCCTCACATCATCATCAGTTGTTTCTTCAGCACTTCGTCACATCCACCAATCTTCGCTAAGAAATATTCCACGCTTATCCAAGTGTTTCACTTCTGCATGTGTGACTTGAACACACATATCTCATCATGCATAAGTCCTTCAACTGATTTTCACTCATCTTCACACATCCAAGTCCATGACGAAAATTGCATCTCATCTCCCATCATCTCTATTAAGGAGGCAAGTCTCCACTCACCCCCTAGTCTCGTCTATGTGTTTTTCTTGATCCTTGTACCAAAGCCTCCACAAATGCTCAAGTCCTCCTTTAAGAAGTCTCTCCATAAAATGATCACTCATCCCAACTCATCTCGAAATGGATATGTCTCATCAAACTCGACCCACACCTCAAGTGTTTCCACCAAGGCACCTTCATCACTACAACCTTCATCCAACCTCAAGGTGTCTCCCCTTTATCTCAATTTGTCAATTCACTCCTTGTGGACACATCCCATACTATGTCCAAATGTATGTGCCCCATACCACATCAAATTCAATTCCAAACCTAACCTCGGCTCCTCAACAAACCGAAATGTTCCAAGACCACCATTAGTGTGAAGTCTTCATTGATCGCAACTATATTCAAGTTTCTTCGATTCATCTTTGTTTGAAGTTCATTTGAACATTCAACATCGCAGGCTACTTAAAGCCAAATTTGCTACATCAATCAAGAAAAAACTCTTGATTAGGTGGATCGTTCATACGACACCATCACAAGTCTTCCTTCCCTCTCATTGCATGAACAACTTCACGAGTCGTTCGTGATTTCTTCGTTCGAGTGGGCGCCCTTCATTAGGCACCCTCATCTTATTCTAGGAGCACATAACTTCAATCGTTTACTTCAGGTCACCCACTTCAATTGGGCGCACACGAATTCCATCATCACACCCTCAACTTTAATTGGTGGTCGTTCTTGGTTTCCCAACCTCATTGCACCCTCAACTTCAATTGGTGGTCATTCTTGGTCGCACAATTCATTCTCACTTCAGTCATGTAGGTACTTTGTTACCCACACCTTTGATCACGGCTTGCTTGTCCTTACCAAATATCCCATTCCATGGACAATCCCACAAGAACTCGCCTTGACTTCAATGAAGTCTCAATGACAATCACCAACCAACTTCATCATGCCTTACTCCTCTACTAGTCCCTTCCTTCATCAAACTTCTCACTAAAGGTTTGCCAAGAACTTCCCCTTGGCTCCAATGAACCCTCAATAAAGAAGTCCAACCAGCTCTATGTCAAATTTTTTCTTCTTCAACATGCCCTTCCACTCCAAGTACTTCACTTGAACAGCCTACATTCACGAGCCATGATGGACACTAGGCCAATATTTCGTTTGGCTAACCATGACTTGTCCATATCATAAGGATCTTCATCCACCTCCCTTGTCTTAGACATTCGCACAATCACTCCTTTGGTCGAACACCTCCCAAATAAGTCTTTCACCTATCAAAGTCCTTTGTCGCATGAGTGGACAAGAACCTGCCTTTACCTTCCAAAAGAAAGTCATTCATTGCATAAGTGAATGCGAACACCTTTCAACCAGTACAAGGAGAGTCATTGCACAACTCTTCTCATCATCATCTACATAAGGCCTTTTCATGAAAGATCCCATTTCTTCCTTCATAACAAAATTCACCTCATGACTTTCTTCATTCGTACGAACTCTCTCCAAGGGAGAACCTTCATCTTCCTTCCAGGTTACAAAATGCTCAAATCTAGTTCAACTTCGGCAGGCACTATCCCACCAAGTCCTTCCTCTTTTACCTGCACCTTCGCAACATTTGTTTCACTCACGATTGTGTGACAAACCTCTTCTTCATGATTAACAGCTTCAACTAACTCAACCAACAATCAAGGTTAAGAAGATCCCTCTTAATTGTCTCTTGTAAAACTTCATTTTCTTCCGCAACCTTGGAATTTCTTCCTTCATGTGATTCAACCTACATATGAGTTGCATAAGCCTTCTGCGACTCAGTTGAATCTTAAGAGCCCAAAAATTCTTGATAATCTACCATCTTGCTACCAAACTGTAAACTAAGTTCGAAGCCTTGATCACAGCTCTCATGGTAGTTGTCAGGTCCCCAAGTTTGCATCAAGGTCAAACGAGCACCCTTGACGAACCTTAGCAACTTATAAGTCGTGTGTTCCCAAGTCATGCAATGTGACTAGCGTGGAACATGGGCATGGCACGTCAGTTGTATGGATCGAGCGTTGGGCAAAGAGAAGTTGAAGAAACGAAGTAAACCCATAAGGCATCGTGTGCACGGCATGAAGGCAAGTGCCCCGGGTGCTGCCACAAGAAGGCAAGATGCTCGATAACCCATATGCAAACTTGCGTGTACAACAGGCAAGTATTGACAAACAAAGAGTTGGAGCATCGGGAAACATGACCGAATAACAGACGTCGTGGGTGATTCAGGTGGAGGGAAGCGACGGCACAATGGGCACGACTTGGATAAGACGTGTAGAGGATGTGGACAGAGAAGCATGGGCAAAGGTCATCACAGCGGGCACAGACAGATGATCGGCACAAATTGTGAATGAAGGAACTGAAAGGTGAAGGGTTAGCGTGCAGTGCATGGCAAGTGAACACCTACACCCTAGGAACACCTGAGCACAAGAACAGGCATCGTGTACCAGGCATGTCGGTATGCTCAAACGAAGAGGCCCCGACATGATGAAACGAAGGTCGACACGAGACTTGAAGGGGCATCGGTGCAAAGTTAATACTTGGGCACAGGCGCATATAAGTAAAGTATGTCGCACGAAGGATAGGGCAACCAACAAATAATGCAAAATCAATAAGTTCGCATAAATGTAAGAAGAACTAAAAACCACATAAGTGAAGGGTGAATGTCATAAAGAAGGAAATCGCAGTAAATGCATGTCACGGGAAGAGGAGGGTTCCCCCGAGCGAGCCGATTTTCTGGGCAACGATGAGGGTTGGATATCTAAGATTTTAAGTGTGTCAAATCTTGAGGTTTCTATTGGGCAACGTAAATACTTTGGTCATGCATGCCCTAGGTTGTGGGACTTGTACATTTGAAGTTTGGCAAGTGTGTTGGGTTGGGCCAACGGCTGCCTATGTTGTAAATTGTTGTAACATAATTTTTCAAGTCCTGAAGTTAATATAAAAGGGGAGAAGTTGTTATTGGGCGTTCCCCCTCCTGTTTCACATATTCTTAATTGGTGTTCTATTGCCGATGTTGTTTGTTCTTTATGTTTGAATTTATGATAATGTAAATTTAAATGAATTGTTAATGAATGTAAGAAATAATTGAAGTAAAATTGAACTTAAATAATTCGCTAAGTGTTGAAGTGTTTGGGATATTGTGTTTGATTCATTTTTAAACTTAATTCCGCAAAGTCTAAAAAGTGAATTCACTAAGGTACATAGGCTAGAGGCATTGTCCAAGGGAAAGTATTTGAGTATCTCAATACGAAATCTCATCAATGTCGCACACCCACGATGGTCCAACCATCATTGGAGTAGTGACAGATGGTATCAGAGCCTGCTTTGCAAAGGTGGGAAATTGGAAAAAGTTGAAGGCAGTGACACGATGGTTGCTACCATGGAGAGTTGCAATCAAGGCTATGAACTTAAACCACCACGTAAACAACCGAGGGTGTGTGACACTAGCAAGTTACATTAACATTTATTCAACTTGCGATATGAACACTTCAATTATAAACAACAATATATAATGACAATACACTTCAATGGAACATGAACATGTACAACAACAATAGATGGGAGAGGGAACTCCCAACAACAAATCCAACTTTACTTATTTTTTTAAACTTCAAACTTCAATTTACATAATATACAATGGCATGCCTTGGACCAAGCCCCTGTCGACTTCCTATCACAAGGTAGCACAACTTCAAAAATACAATAGCATGGGTTGGACCGAACCCCAAAGGTTCATTGCCTCAACACTTAGGAAAACTTATAAACAAATTCCAACAAATAGCCAAATTTTGGGCAACCCAAGGTTTCACCCTTTACAGGCTCAACAAAATGCCAAACCAAATATGCATGATCTGCCTCCCCAACTCCCTCAAGGCAAGTGCATACATGACTTACCACTATGTTTAGATTTGTGTCTTTCCTTTACTCATTATTCTTCCTAAGACTCGCACTGCTTGTGAATTTCATCTTGCTTCCTTACCTCTTCAACGAGTGCCTTCATTTTATTTATATGTGTATTTCCCATTCAGTTGGGCAGTCGTGCCCCTTGGCTAATGCATGTTCCATCCACTAAGACGACATGTTAACTTCGCTTGAACGCCCCTCATTGGTTTTTTTACCACTCAAACCAGCAGGGGACCTAAATTGGTTCCTCAGAGGGCAACTGCCAGGTGAAGGGAAATTGTGGAGGCTTAGCCCACTATCACCATAGTTAATTCCCCTACTCTTTACGAACTTTCACCAATGGGAGGATTCTTGGTAGTGTAGTGATTCACTTGTAAAGTATATGTCAATGGATAGGTGAGAAGTGACCCTGAAAAACAATTTCCCAAGGATGGAATGAAGAATGGAGCTTGCTTGCTCTTTAAGAAAGGGACTTGGTCCACCAAGTATAAGGAGTGAGGATTGGAGGGTTGAAGGAGAAAGGATAGGCTTATGAATAAGTTTCTCAATCCATATAATCCTTGGGAAACTTAGATATTTTCCAAATGGTCCTCGAAAAATAGTCTTTATTGAGAAGTGGGACCACACGGGGCCAAGTGGACCCAACCCAAGTTCGGAGATGGAATGTAGCAACCAATGATGTTCCTACCCTGGACAAGGTGAGGAGAAAGGACCAAACAAGAATTATTTTTTCAAAAGGTTGAATTGATTCTATTAAGGTCTAGCCTTGGGGACGCCTAGGCACAATTCGATCCTAGAGCTAGGGCTTGAGATTCCCATAGATTCCACCATTATAATTGCCTCAAATTTGGAGGAGAGGGAGGGGACCGACCAACGCAGTAGCCTATAGGAGATCGAATTTTTTCCGTAGATCAATTCCTGGGAAATTGATGCCCTAGGTGACCAAATGGGGCTAAACTTGGGGAAACAGGCGGGAATGGCTAAAAGAGGGTTGAAATGATCACCCTTTTTGAGAGATCAATTCCTTGTTCACTTGGGGATATGGAATCAAGGATAATAATGAGTAAGAATTTGGTTTCTTGATCAAGGAAGCCCAGAAAGTCAACTTCGTCCAATGTTGAGAGAAAAAAAAAAAACAAAAGTGACTCGAAGGCCTATTTATTGTTGAGAAACAATGGAAAACCATGAACACCCAAAAACCTAACACTAGGAGATGAAGCGTCAAAACTATGGGCCTCATTTGCGTAAACTCGTACATCAACTTCCCGGGGTCATAACTTTGGCATACAATATTTGTTTTATGCGCACAATAACTTGCTAGAAATATCTATTCGAGAACTACAACTTTCAAATGAAAAAATCCATTTCAAAATAAAATCCCATTTTTTCCAAAAAAAAACATCGTTTAGGGCTTCAAAATGGCTTCGGAAGTTCAGGACCCGAAACACTGCCAAAAATCGTAAATTGTGTTACAATAAAGGAAACTAAAAAAATTGAAAGAGACAGCGGTGGGGATCCAAGTGGAATAGGCGAGTGGCCACCAATATCTACTTGGATTAGTCTTCCCCCCTCAGCAAGCAATGGTCCCCCATTGCATTGAGTGCCTCCATGAGATGAGGAAGCTTCTGTTGAACTTGGTCCCTGATGAGCCACTTTCTTTGGTGCAGGAGTTGGCCATATTTGACAACCCAATACAGTTGGATCTTCTGCTAACAAGTGTTATTGATTTGTGTGTCCCTGATAAAATCATTTGTAGCATGTTCCATGCAGTCTGGGTTTAACTCCATTGGTGTGATTTGTTCTGCAATGTCTGATGTGTCCAGTAATGGTGGAAAGTATGGTCGAAGGTGGTTCACATTGAACATTGGATGCAGGCCAAGGAATAGAAGAATTTTGAGCTCAAAAGAATTATCTCCCACAACCTTGGTAATGGTGTAAGGCCCATATCGAAGTGGTTTGAGCTTCCGATGGTCTCTGGTAAGGCGTTCTTTCTACAAATGCAACCAAACTTTGTCGCCCACATGAAACTTGTGTGGAACTCGATGTTGATCATGTCGGTGTTTGTACTTGGAATTTGAGTTCTCGAAGATTTCATGAACCTTCTTGCAGGTGTGTTGGATGGATTCAATAAATCTGGTTGCTTTATCAGCGTCAGACAATACATGAATGGATTTTGTCTGTGTAGTTGCATGAGGCATGACAACGTCAATCAGACATAACGGTTGAAATCCTAGACCCATTTGAAAGGGAATACGACTACTCAAGCTATGGAGAGCTATGTTATGATTGTGTTGCACATAGGGAAGACTCTCATCCCTGGTTCGTGGATATTTGGAGTTGTACATGTAGTATATGTGCACTATCATCCTATCGATGACCTCCATCTGACCATCATCCTGGGGATGGAATGCAGTCGACTTGGTGAGCTTGGTGTCCAATAGTACCCAGAGGCTTGACCAGAATGTGCTTAGGAACCTGCTATCCCGATCTAATAGAATGGTCTGCGAGATCGAAAAATGTACTCACACTCATTCAAAGAAGAGTTTGGCAGTGTCTTTTGTTTTGATACTCTTCTTGTAGGCCGTCAATATAGCCATCTTAAAAAATATGTCCATGACCACAAATACATAGTCATTACCATGTTTGGTAGATGGAGGCTTGGCATATAGTCCATGGAGATGGATTCCCAAAGTTGGTTGGAGTAGGTAGAGGAGTGTACAGTTCTTTCTTCTTGGTGGTTGGCTTGGCAATGGCATAGGCAATGTAAGATCTGATATATTTCCCAGCATCCAGTCATAGTTTTGGCCAATAAAAGTATTTTTGTAGTACAACCACAATTTTCTCCATACCAAAGTGTCCTGCGACCCGACTATAGTGCGCCTCCCAAATCAGTTTAGCACATTCGCTTGAAGGAACACAAAGGTGGCCCATTTATCATAATAATGTGCCCTGGAGGTGGAAATCATGAACTTGCTTGTGTCTTCGATGAGTTGTATTGGGTCAACTCGCCTTAGCTTTGTCCTTTGTTATGTGGTTTGGGAGCGCCTTTCCCTTGCTTCAGATTTGTAGATCCACAGTCTCGCTTCTTTTGTTTTAACTTGTACTCGATTTTGATAGTGTATCAGTAGGCGGTGCCGAGCGAGTAGATGTCTAGGAACTCCTTCTCATCTTGGATGTTTTTGTGCAAATAACTGTGGTACTTGAGTACCATATGTCACTTCGAATCCTAGATACCCAACTGCATGCGAAGAGTATGAAAAATATTTGTGAACTCCAGCCCATCTTGGTCATTTCCCTTCCGTAGTGTGGTCCACTTTATGTACATATATTTATAGCTCCCAACAGCGTAATACTAAGTGGGTGCGACCAAAAACATTGAGGGTTTCCTCTCGTCCTTCTTTTCATAGTAGGTTTCGCACCAATCCTTAGCATTGGGGGTGGACTTGAGGAGTGCAAAAGCAATATTTTCCCTACTGGAAAAATCATGAACCGAAAAACACCATTCCAATAGATTTAACCATCTATCTACGGCGTCTGCATCTATATGGCCTTAAAATATGGGAATATCAAAGTTGACTTGTACCTTGAAGGGAGTGGTTCTCGAATGAAGATGTGTCGCTTGTGGGCATCCACCGAAGGATATGGGTAAAGTTTTCCATCATCGCGTTCCTCTGTCACTCAAGGGATTCTTGGATAAATATTTTGAAGGGATCTCCTACTCCCTCGTCTTTCTTTCGTTCCGCCATGGGAGGTAGTCGAGGTTTGTGATGTTGGTCTTGCAAAGTTTCAACAAGTTCAAGCCCTAACTCCTTATACCCTGACCTCGTTGAGGACATTCAAATAAAAGCACAGAAAGAGAAGACCGCTCTGATACCTTTGATCCATACTTATGTAGGGACACAACAAAATATAGATATAAGCATAAACATAGAGTAAGGAATAGAACTTTATTTCATTAATATCAAAGAACTGAAATGCTTACATAAATAATGGAAATAAACTAGGTTGGGCGATGGTAGCTTATCTCTGAGAAAAGATGTGGTGGCTACATGCCTCTGAACTGTGTTACAATGAGGCTCAAAGGACTATTTATTATTAAGAAACAATGGAAAACCATAAATATCCAAAAACCTAACCCTAGGCTTCCAATGGTATGACCCTCTCTATTATGCTCAAAATTGTGAATACATCAGTTTACAATGCTCAAATAGCTCTCAAGCTTGTTCTGATGGCTCTAGAATGCCCAAAAATGTCTGTGTAGCCTCTTTCTGCTTCTGATTTGGTAAAAAACTCAAGTTATGGATTTTATGGCTTTCCCAAGTCTTTCTGCTAACTGCACTGCAAATTCCTCAAAACCCGGCACCATCCTACAAATTTTCCGCAAATTGTGCTAACGGAGCATGGATTTTGTCGATTTTCAAGCGAAATTGTTGGACGCGTTAAATTGCCTATAACGCCTAAAGTCTGAATTCTTTGGCCATATGGGGGCCACATGCCTGGGGCTAAGGCCAACGGCCCACCCCCACCAGTCGAGCCCCCGCTCCATTCGCTAATGGCCACACTGTCATGGCGCGTCCAAGGGCTAGCCCCCTCGGGCAGGCCCTTTTCCTGGAATGGCGCACACATAAAGTTTAAATAAACGTCGGCACCATAACATGTTAAGACTCATTCGGATAGCGTGTTGGTATGTGGATTGCCTTGATACTTGGAGGTTGCGAGGGGGGCCTGCCGCTACTACCCGTACACTTAACCAAAATTTTGGTGGCCCCCGCACTGCCAGGTGGTGGCCTCTCGCTGAGCACGTGTCAGCTTGTGGTTGGTCGCCAACCATCCAATCAAAAACTGCCAAATGCAGCGAATGAGATCATGCCACTTGGCACCATGTGATTTGTTGAAGGCCCATTGACCAGTCAACCCCACCACCTCAACCTGCATAGTCAATGCCACGTCAAACGTACAAACTGATGACTGGGATGTCACTTTTTGCAAAATTCCCTTGTTTAGGAAAGTGAAATGAACATGATTATGGGAGAATACGACATTTGTTTCTCTCGAAACGAGTTGTGTTGGATTCAGGATGACGAGCACTACACGGTCGTTTAGGTCCCACACCAATCTGATAACTTTGAATTTTGAGCTATTTTTTCTAGTAAATGATCATTCCTCCCCACTAAAAGCCTTTTGGACCCCAAAAAATCACTTTCAGTTTTCCAGCAAGTGAAGGTACAATTCCCTCACTTTTCCAATCTCAATCCATTTGGCTTTTGAAGGATTTGTTCCTTTGAGCCCCACTCAAAGGTAGTCCACACTCCCTTGTTTTGAAGACCTTGTTCTTCTATAAAAAATGGTGTCTTGTTGTAGTTCATCAAGGTATTCAGGAGAATTTAAGGAATTTGGATATTTTCTCCTTGATCTTCAACCAAAGGAGACTCATACAACCTTAAGTTCTCAACTTTAACAACAACATAAATTTTCATATATGAAGGCAAATCCAACCTGAAGGCATTGGTACCAATATTTTCCAAATATGAATGGACCATGTCTAATTGGTTGCAGCTTTTTACCTTCTCCTTGGAGCCTCTCTTGCTAATGTGAAGCCAAACTTCATCACCGACTTCGAATTTGTGATCTACATGATGCTTGTCGTGTCTTGATTTGTACTTGTGTTGGCTCTTTTCCAATTGTTCTTAAACTCTTTGTTGTACCAATTGGATTTGTTCAATGAACCTTCTTGCTTTGTCTATGTCACTATGACCATCAATAGAAACATATTTTCCAAAAATGACATCCAAAGGAGACTTAGGAAAGTACCCCAAGCATGCTTCAAATGGTGATGTTTGAGTTGAAGAGTGCTTGGCTCGGTTGTAAGCATGTTGAATGTAGTGCAAATGTTCATCCCAAAACTTATCATGCTTATTGCAATACCCACGAAGAAGATGCATCATTGTCCTGTTCACCACCTCTATTTGTGGATGACATGTTGTACTCTTTATCATATTGGTGTCCATGAATCCCCACAAGCTTGACCAAAAATTCCCAACAAAGCGAGGATCTCGATCACTAACAACGGATGTGGAAAATCCAAAATGCACCCATACATTCTGAAAGAATAACTAAGCAGTGTGTTCAGTTGTAATTTTCTTTTTGCATGGCATCAAAATACACATTTTGTTGAACCTATCCACAAATACATACAAATAATAATGACCTATTTTTGACAATGGAAGACCTCCTACAAAATCCATAGAAGCACTCTCCCACGGTCGTGAAGGAACCGGAAGTGGTGTGTACAATCCTAACTTCCTATTGCTAGCCTTACTGATTGCACATAATGAACATCCGTTAATAAAATGTGACACGCTTTCAAGCATATGAGGCCAACAACAATACCTATGTAGATGTGTCACCGTCTTACTTACACCGAAATGACCAACAATAAGAGAAGTATATGCCTCTCTTATGATTTTGACAATTTCTCCCTATGGAATACAAAGCTTACCAAGATGGTACAACAAGTTATCATGCAAATGATAATCCAATTCCTCTACTTGGCTAGCTTGAATCAAGCTTGCATAAACATCCTGAAAGTCATTGTCTAATGCATATTGCTCAATATAACTTTCATGCAAAACAGAATTATGCTTGAGTAAAGTAGTTGCACTAATAATAGGCCTAGAAAGCATATCAGTAACTTTATTATAGATACCTTTCTTATACCTTTTTTCTCCAAGGAAAAATCGTAATTTTTCGTTAGTATGGAAAAATCGTAATTTTTCACTAATATATAAAAATTACATGTAGTAGATGCATTTATGGCATATGCAATATGTTTGGTCCTAGCCATCAAAAATAAATAAGTTTGTACATAATTTACCACGCAGGGTATACTGAAAAGTTCATAAAAATGATATATGCAATGTAAAAGCTAGTAGTGATATAAATCATTGCTAGATACTACAAAAAATTAGGGCCTATTGGCCCGCTGATAGGTCTGATCTATATAAGGACGATGATAGTACTGGTAGTATTTGTATACTTGTTGCTCTTGTATTATCCACAGTCCTCTGGGATGTGTCATAGCCTCCTTGGAAAGTTGGTTAGCAACCATATTACATTCCCTGTAAATATGTTGACAAGAGATATAATTAAATTGAGCTTTAAGATCATGATTTCATCCAATATGTTCTTGAGAGAGTGCATATGACATGCAAATTGTTGTTGATCCAATTGATTATGATTTTAGAATCACCAAAAATCTGAATGTGATTGCATGCATGCGCAAGAGCAAAATGGACTAGATGTCTAAGAGAGATCAATCCTACAAAATTGTTTGTCCCAATCCCTAAACCCATCTGAATTTTGTAGAGATGATTTTCATATTTATGCAATATTATACCTTTCCACCCCCCCCACCACCACAACCTTGTGCCCAAGGTATATTGTGATCAATTATTTCAGGTGATACAACGCGGCCAAAAGGGGTATGATTCTCTTTCAGTATTTCATGATATGCAGAAACAATTTTTGCAATGGAAGACTGCCATTGAACAATTTTATCTCTGAAAATGATCCCATTTCTAGTGAGCCAAATAGTCCAATAGATCAGCAGCAGAAAGCAATGGACTTTAGGGTTTAAGGTCGCAGCTTGCCAAAGATCACATGCTTCTGATACGATGAATCTGTGCCATCTTAAGGTAATGGTAGAGAAGCAAGGACCTGTTCCCAAATGTGAATCATCGTCGAGCATAACAAGAAAAGGTGATCATTTGTTTCCTCTCCTTGATGACAAAGCACGCACCAGGAGGGACCGGAGAAGGATCGTTTCATTAAATTTCTCCATGTTGATGTCTTGTTCCGTAATACATTTCACATGAATAGCTTAGTATGAGGAGGCACTTTTAATTTCCATAGTTTGCCCCACTAATCCAATAGCTCAGGTCGCCTCTGGGAAGTGTGAATGATGGATAACTGACCTTAGGGGCATAAGTGTCATGTTCAGCAGGGGCGCAGATGATTTCATCAGCGTCTTCCTTGATACGGACATGTGATTTTGTTAGTGTAGTAATTTAACCCTCCCAATCTTGCTCCCATTGAATAGGAATACCTAGGTACTCCGCTGAAGTCCAAGCCTATGTAAAGGCTATGCTATTCGCAGGGTCAACAATATGGCAATCATATTAATATCTTTGTGTTTGAGAAATTGTATGAGATCAGGAGGAAGTCGAAACATGTTACCACATCCCGTCCAGGGATTGATGCCAATTCGCACCGATAAACCATCATTAAATCTCCAGGTGAGTCCATTCCTGATAATGGGCATGGTATGTAGAATCGCTCGCCAAACCATGGATGTCCCAGTTTGTTGCCACTTGGGCAAGCTAATCCAATCTATACTCTGATGTGTCCAAATGTATTTGTAGTATATCACTTATGTCCAAAGGTTGTGGGAGATGAGGATAGCCATCCCATCTTTGCAGCTAACGCATGAGAAAAGGAGGATAGGTCTTTCAGTCCCCAATCGCCCCATTTCTTTGAGATTGCAATGAGTTTCCATCCCACCTAGGCAAAGGGTTTTTCCTCCTTATAGTCATTCCAAAGGAATCCGCAGCATAGTTTTTGTATCCGGGATAAAATTCCTTTAGGAATCCATGCCAGAGACATCCAATAAACAGGTGTAGCCTCCAAGACCGTTTTAGTAAGAACTAATCAACCCGCCCTGGAGAGGAATCTATGATTCTAGTTGAAATATCGTTTTTCAATCTTGACCACAAGCCATATCCAGTCAACAATCTTGTAGCAGTGTGGCTTGATCCAAAACCCAAGATATTTGAGTCCATCCTCCAGATGATGGCTTTGGAAAGAAAATTTCTGATTTGCAACCTGAACTTCCTGTGGGGTTCTGGATGACAGATTGATGGTGGATTTCAGTTGATTATGTTCAACACCTAAGGCCAAAGAGAAAAGCAGTAATATGTCATAAAATGTAGTGGTGTCCTGGATGCCTCCATTGAGAAAGATGAGCACATCATCGACGAAGAGGAGGTGAGTGAGAATACAATGGTCTGATATATTTAGTCCATGTAATCGCCCCTCTCACTTGGTTGAGGCTATTAGTCTACTAAGTCCCTCCATGACTAATAGAAAGAGGAAAGGGAGAGGGGGCAGCCTTGTCTAAGTCCACGTTCTGCATGAAAAAGTTTGGAAGCAGAGCCATTTATCAAGACACTGAAGTATAACCTTTTGCCTTGTCCTTATTGTCCCTAATTTCTTACTAGTTGTTCATCCAAGAATTGAGGTAAGGGAAGTCTACAAGTCGCTCTACTCATTTTTCGAGTGTTATTTTGCATTGGGATTTGGGTGTTGCTCCCTTCAACATGGTTTCCACTATTACCATTAGACCTTCCTGAACCATCGTAGTCGACATTATTTTGGTTCCCTTAATTATTTGCTATAAACTGGGCGATAAGTTGAACCAACTATTGTTGCCCCCTTACAAGGTCATTTTTTAGAATATTCATAGTGCTTCCCCCGGGTTGTTCGTTCCAGCGCCCCATGTCTGGCTCTTCTTATGATTATGAGAGAAGATTATGATCACCCTTTCTCTATCTCTTGTAGGTGATGTATTCCCCATCCTTCAAATACATCAAAATAGCATGCACTCACAAGTTTGCAAGAAAACCCTCGCTCTTAGACCACTAAAATCCCCTCTTTGTAAATAAGCAACTCAACCAATATACCCAAAACACAATATCACAACAAATAAATTCAACCAATATAATAGATCAACCATCATATCATAAGCAAAAATACCATAGTAAAAAAACACAGCCAATATAATTGATCTATTTTATTAATATGACCTAGAATTACACGCCAGAGCAGCATTTTGAGCTACAAAAATATCTCTGGAAGCCCATAAACAGCCATGGCTAATGGCATGATTTGTTGGGAAAATACGAGATGATAACAGCATTGAAATCTCCCCTTACATTGCTTTAAATTACTAAACTGGAGCAGATTTGATGGTTGGTTCAACCCTCCCTTTTGATGCCACAACCCAGCAAATGATGGCTCAAACTACTGAGGAAAAATGGCGCAAAATAGGGCAGCAAAAATCTGAATTGAAACTATCCACAAAAAATACCCTCATCTTGCTAATTATAATTGGGACAACCTCCTCAAGTGATCCCATAGTAAAGAAATGAGAGAATCAACCCCCTTTTCCCACACAAAGTACAAATGGAAAAACCAAGCTCCAAAAAAATTTCACAAACTCTAGTTATCCACAACCTGGCAATGAGATGAATCAAGTTGTTCCTAGTCTAGGAAACTGAGATTGATTGTAATATCCCCAACCAATTGACCCAGTTAGACCGAGTTTTAAAAAACAAACTAATAATAATAATAATAAATAAATAAGTGGCATAAAGCACATGGTTTTGTCCCCAAGTAATTCTCAACCAAGGTATTTGCCCATGGTTTCTTTTGAGCAATCAAGCTTTAAATGGGCGAAGGAGGAACAAGAGCATACATGTATTTGGATAATTTCTCTTTGCATCTCAAGTGAAGGCTTAGGCGAGTTTTCAAGGAGGGAGGGTTTCCGGTGAGATCCTTTAAACTAGCTTCGCTTGGGGTTAAGCCTCACCATAGTTAGCGAATTCAATTTCGGTGGTTCTCGAAATCACCCTACTTGGCTCAATATTTTCTCATTTCCAATCAAGGATTCATTTGTTCTGTATTTTCTAAGTGAGGGTATATATTTTGTGAGTTTCTCTACAGAAGCAAGACTATTTTTTATAACTACTAAAATTCATGTACAATTGATCGCAGGTGAGGATCCACGCTAACTAAAGGGGTTGAATGGGGCATCGTGGTATTGTTGATCACATCTACCAAGGCTGAAATCAAAAGGAGGGAGCACGAGACTGATATCAGGGTGTCGAGGGGTATGTTATCGAAGGTTGCACAAATCAACAACACCATTGCAAGGTAAGGTACCAAGTAGCGAATCACAAGCAAGACAGATCGTGGATCAGAGGTTGAATACGAAGGACGAAGTTTGAATTCATTGTAGGATCATGGGCTAAAGATTGTGGATCGTAGGGTGTACCATTCGTTAACATAGGGATCGAGGAGCCATTGACAACGTTGTCCGGTTAGAGGGAGGTCGTGTGACACTGTGGAGCTGATATCCACCAACTTTAGGGAGTCGATTCATAGTTTCGAAACCCGAGAGGCATCAGGAGGAGTGTTGGTTTTGGAACCCTGTGGGCCCATCACTTACCAAAACACTTGTTGAGATGCATGTTGGAGGGTAATGCCAACGAGTCAAGACATTGCAACTAAGGACGCAGCACAGTCTCAAGTTTGTTCTAGGGTTTGCAGAGGAGCGTGAAATCTGAACAGTCATGGGCCATCTAAAGTAAGGATCGATTGGTTACTTGAGCGCATCATTTCTTGGGTGACAAATCGTCTATTCCTGTCGTTGCTTGGCCGAGGGCGATTTGAATTAATTCCCCCATGGTCTAGACTGATTACTTATGGAGTGATATGGTGCAGGAATTTTGCCTTGATTATAATTGGCATGGCTAATTAAATTTGTGTATGTTGTAGAATTGTTCTTTGTTCAACTCATGGCTTGGTATTGTTTTGTTTTGCTTTTGATCACGTATGTTGCAGAGTCAATGTGGATCCACCATATTCATTAACAAAGTTCTCATTGCCTTATTGCTTGGTGTCCATATTATTATTCTATCTTTCAAGTTAACGTGTGCCCAATGGTTTTTGAAAAAGTCTAGGATATTTACGCTCATGAATCTTACAGTGATAGGTATCAGAGCCACAATCTTGGCCAGTGGTGGGATGCCAAGAAAATAAAAACAAAAAGTGATTGCTATCAATTGGAAAGTTAGAAAGGCTAAAAGTCAAGGAGGGAAAAACAAAGAGATCAACACTAAGGCCCAGGGAGAGTCGGAAGAGTTAAACGAACTGATGGGTGATCACAAAAGTACCAAGCTTGAAGATGCATTACAAAAGATTTTTGCCACTCAAGGCACAATTGTGGAACTTCTCAAATTGCAAATCGGGCAACCTAACTTGCAAGCAACAATGGAGAAGGTGGCTCTCATTCAGACAATGACGATCCATCACATGAACATACCAACCTTCGAAGCAATCCATTCAGCAAACCAACTATGCCTCCATTCATGGATGATCCCTCGAGGGAGCAAGACTCCCCTTCACCAATTGCAGAGACAATTACAACTTGGATGAAGAAATATGATGCATTGCCCCCCAACGTGAAAGCAACTTTAACCATCAATGAATATTATTACATGAGGAGAAAACAATAAAATAAGGCAACAGTATATGGGGGTCCTTAGTCAAACCTGGATCTGCAGAAGGTTGTGGGGAAAGTAACTCTTCCTTACTTTGATGGATCAGCGAAGTGTTCTGCAAAATCATGGATGCATAAGTTGGATACATATTTCTAGCTTAATCCCATGTGTAGAGAGATGTCACTAAATATGCCATGTTTCATCTTGATGGATAAGCACACGAATGGTGGCAACATGGGATGATCACTCTAGGACATGAAAACATAATCTCTTATACAAAATTCACACAGAGATTGATAAAGATATTTGAAGGGAAGGACCCTGAATTGTACTTTCGGGAGCTAACCCAACTCCGACAGACAGAAAGTGTTGAATCATATATCACAGAATTCTAGAGGCTTGCAGTGATGGTCACCAACCTCTCAATCGCTAGAATGGTCATGTTGTTCATAGAAGGTTTCTCAAAACCCCTACGTGGTTGGATCAGAGCCTACCAACCCGTGACCTTGCAAGACGGAATTAGCAGAGCAAGGGATATGCAAGATGCAATGCCCAAGGCTAGATTCCTGCCCAAACCAACTATTCCTCAAAGGGGAAAGGAAGTCAAACAACAACAAAGCGAGCTGTTAGGGAAGGGCAAGTTGGATGATGAAACCATGAAAGATCTCAAGAGGAGAAGATTATGCTTATCTTGTCATGAACCTTGGGCATCAGGGCATCGGTGTACTAAGGGAAAGGCCCACTATATTGAAATGTTTTCTGAGAGAGAAGACAAAGAAGAGCAGCCAGAGTTAGATCAGGGAGAATCACAAGTTATGGGAGAAATACAAGAGGAGATCCAGGAAGGGATTATTGCTTCTCTTATAGTGGTCCCAAGATACCATACTATTTGGGTCAAGGGCACCATACAAGGACAGAAGGTGACTGTGTTGATTGATGGTAGGGCCTCCCACAAGTTCATTGATGCAGAATTTGTAGCTAGAAGAGGATTGACAACTGAAAAATTTGGAGGATTTATAGGTTTTGATTCCTGGGAAGGAGGAGCATAATCGCATGCCATGGATTAAAATAGTCCCTAATATGAGTCTAACAATGGGGAACTACACGATACAGATAACTTTTTTGTTGTGGATTGTCCAGACTCCCATGTAGTGCTAGGGTTTCAATGGCTATATTCAATTGGGACTCACACTGTGAACTATCAAGACTTGGAATTTGCATTTACAGGTCCAAATGGTAAGAAGGTGATGTGAGAGGAAAGCATGCATACTCGCCCAAGATTGTGACATCCAACGAGATGGAGGAAAATCTTCAACATGGGGATATTGTATGGGTTGTGGAGTGTCGAATCATAGAGAAGAAGCCAGCTGAACAACATAAGGAGTATCCCCCTGACATCATGGCATTGCTGCAAAAGCACCAAAAGGTTTTTGGAAATATACCACCAGGACAACCACCAGATAGGGGATTTGAGCACATCATTGAGCTAGAGGAAGGGTTCCAAGTTGTCATCACTATCCCTTACCGACATCCCAAAGCATATAAGGATGAGATAAAGGAAATCCAGGTGTTGTTCGCATTAGGACACATTCGACCAAGCTTAAGCCATTTTGCTTCATCTGTGGTTTTGGTCAAGAAGAAGGATGGGTCCCTAAGGATGTGCATAGACTATCGGGCACTAAACAGAAAGACCATCAAAAATCGATATCCTATACCCAATATTGACGAGCTAATGGATGAGCTAAAGGGGGCCAAGTACTTCTCAAAGATTGACCTTCGTTCAAGTTATCACCAGATCAGAGTTAGAGATCAAGCCATTCCAAAAACAGCGTTCAGATGCCACTATGGACATTATGAATTCCTAATGGTGCCTTTTGGATTGACCAATGCCCCTACGACATTTCAGACATGTATGAAACATGTGTTTAACAAGAAATTACATAAATTTGTGTTGGTCTTTTTCGACGACATCGTAATTTACAGTCGAACATGGGAGGAGCATCTACAACATTTGGACAAGGTTTTGGGAATACTAGAGGCACAACAATTCTATGCCAAAATCTCCAAATGTGACTTTGGCATGATAGAAATGTTATATTTAGGTCACATGATCGAAAGCCAAGGCGTCAAAGTGCACCAGGAGAAGATTGAAGCCATTCTCAATTGGCCCACTCCCAAAAATGTAACAAAATTAAGAAACTTCTTGGGTATTTGTACTTATTATAGAAGCTTTGTTAAGGGATATTCACAGTTGGGAACGCCTCTGATTGACCTGACAAAAAGGGGAGCCTTTGTATGGACAAAGACAGCACAGGAGACATTTGATCGAATGAAGTGATGAGTTCATGCCCAGTTCTAGCCTTGCCGAACATCTCCCAACCATTTGTATTGGAGTGTGATGCTTTAGGGGAAGGAATTGGGGTTGTTTTAACACAGAATCATCATCTGATTGCTTTTGAGAGTAGGAAGCTTCGGGATTATGAGCACTCTTATCCATTTATTTTAAGAAATGTTGGCAATTATGCATGCATTGGCCAAGTTTCGGCCATATCTAGTGGGCAACAGGTTCAAGGTCAAAACTTATCATAATAGTCTAAGGTACTTCCTAGATCAGAAGGGATTGAACGAGAGGCAACAAAAATGGGTTACAAGATTCAAGCCTATGACTTCGAGATCGAATACGTCAAAGGCAAAAACAATGCAGTTGCAAATGCCTTGTCCAAGAAACCAACTACCTTCTCCCTCAAAGAATTAGTTAGCCTGTGAGATTCTTGACGAACAGTCATCAAACAACCGATATAGAGTTGTCAATAACATTATCTATTATAAGCACTAAATCTATCTAGTACCAGAGTCCCCGCTGAAGATGAAGATCATACAAGCAGCCCACGACTTCCCTCTAGCAAGACATTCGGGATTTCTGAAGACTTACAGGACCATTAGGGAGAGGGTTTCACATGGAAAGGACTCAAGAGAGACATTATAAAATATGTCCATGAATGTGGTACCTGTCAACGCAATAAGGTTGAACATACACACCCGACTGGTTTGTTACAACTGTTGCCCATTATAGAACAAAAATGGGAGAGTGTCTCCATGGATTTCATTACAATGCTACCCTCATCCTAAGGCAAAGATTGTATCTTCGTGGTGGTAGATCGTCTGACCAAGTATGCCCACTTCTTTGTGATTTCCTCCAAAAGCTTTGCATCTCAAATAGCAAAAATAATTTTCTAAGGAGTATTTCATCTACATGGTTTGCCCAAAATCATTGTCGATGACCATGATAGCAAGTTCATGTGAGCATTCTGGCAAGAGCTATTTAGGTTAGCAAGCACAAAACTCTCTCCTAGTACAAGATACCACCCACAGACAGATGGACAAAGAGAAGTCGTAAATAAATGGGTGGAAGGTTACTTACGAAACTATGTCACAGGGAAACAAAGAGCATGGACCAAGTGATTGTATTTAGGAGAATATTGCTATAACACCACTCATCACATGTCCATAGGGATGTCACATTTTCAAGCTTTATATGGACATGAGGCATTGTCAGAATCGATAGAAGTTATATGCATATCGACAAAGGCTAAAAAGGAGTTTTGAAGTGGGAGATGTAGTTTACCTCTAGCTACAACTCTATAGACAATCTACCTTGAAGCAAAAAGGAGCAAAGAAGTTAAAGCCACAATTTTGCGGGCCCTATCGAGTTATCCAAAAAATTGGAGAAGTGGCATATGAATTGGAGCTTCCAGCAAAAAGAAAAATCTATAACATGTTTCTTGTTTGAAGAGGGCGATAGGGGAGAACATCAAATCATCCCTTGATTTACCCCCATTAGATGAGGAGGGATATCTTCAACTAATTCTAGAGGAGGTGTTGGAGGTTCGAGTAAAGAAACTTCGAAGCAAGACCATACGTGAATATTTGGTACGATGGAAAGATTTGCCCATCAAAGATGCCACCTGGGAAGGAGAGCACATATCACAACATCCAGCATTGAAATTACTTGAGGGCAAGCAATTTCAAGAAGGGGGAACTATAATATCCCCAACTAATTGACCCAGTTGGACTGAGCTTTAAAAAATAATAATTAATAAATAAGTGACATAGAGCACATGGTTTTGTCCCCGAGTAATTCTCAACCAAGGTATTTGTGTGTGGTTTCTTTCAAGCAATCAAGCTTTAAAAGGGTGGAGGAGGAACGAATGTGTACATGTATTTGGATCATTTCTCTTTGCATCTCAAGTGAAGGCTCAGGAGAGTTTTCAAGAAGGGTGGGGTTTTGGTTAGATCCTTCAAACTAGCTTCAATTAGGGTTAAGCCTCACCCTAGTTAGCAAATTCAATTTCGATGGTTCTCGAAATCACCCTAGTTGGCTTAGTAATTTCTTATTTCCAGTCGAGGGTTCATTTGTTCCATATTTTCTGAGTGAGGGTATCTATTTCGTGAGTTTCTCTATAGAAGTGGGACTATTTCATTATAATTGCTAAAAGTCCTGTACAATTGATCACAGGTGAGGATCCACGCTCATCGAAGGGGTTGACAAGGGCATCACGGTATTGCTAATCACATTTTCCAAGACCGAGATCAAAAGCAGGGAGATTGATCTCATGTTTCCAAGGGGTATGTTATCAAAGGTTGCACAAATCAACAACACCATTACAAGGTGAGGTACCAAGCAACGAATCACAAGCAAGACAGATCATGGGTCAAAGGTTGAAGACAAAGGACGAAGTTTGAAGTCACCATAGGATCATGGGCTGAAGATTGTGGTTCTAAGTGGTATGTTATCGAAGGTTGCACAGATCGACAACACCATTGCAAGGTGAGGTACTAGGCAACGAATCACAAGCAAGACAAATCATGGATCAGAGGTTGAAGACAAAGGACGAAGTCTGAAATCACCATAGGATCGTGGGCTAAAGATTGTGGGTCATAGGGTGCACCAATCATCCACACAAGGATCGAGGGGCCATTAACAAAGTTGTTTAGTTGCAAGGAGGCCATGTGACACTGTGGAGCTATGATCCACCAACTCCAAGGAGTCAATCCACCATTTGGAAACCCGAGAGGCATCACGAGAAGGAGCATTGGTTTTGGAAGGTTGTGTTATTAATAGTTTGCACTCCAAAGGCCTATCAATCCCTATTTGATAAAGATTTGGGCCTAATCAATTCTTATCCCGTAGAAATAAAATTAAAAACACCCCCAACAACATTAGACACCCTCTCATTATACATTTGTAAGAGTTTGCAATGACTTCGTAGAAAAGGATCCAATATACATCATTTTAAACACCAAATTATAGTCTTGTGCATTAAATCATTGCACAATTAAAACTTAAAAACAATAGCTCATGAGATATAGGTTCACACCCTGTTAGTAGTTACTAGACGTTGATAATATGGTTCACACCCTGTTAGTAGTTACCGTAAGCTGATAATATAGGTCGATCTACTAATCAACGTGTTGTCTTTTCCAGTGGGTTTTTCAAGTTTAATTTCTCTAAAATCCAAGAGGAACTTATTGAAATCACAAATTTGATGGGTAACCCTTGCACAATCGAAGTGCCCTAAGGGTTTTTCAAGGTGTTGAATCCAACTCCACTAATAAATGGCAAGATAAGGCACGTGAGACATCCAAGGAATCCATTTTTTCCCCTAGATCAACGTGAGCCATTTTCTGCACAAATGAGGAAGGCCTATGTTGTTCACATTGCTGGCGTGGCAAAGTAAGAGGTGGAAGTGTGACAGGAAATTCATGAGGAAAAGGCAACCGAGGCTCTTCCCAAGTGAATTATTGGGTGAATGACTCCACCCACACCAACAACTCCCTCAATAGTTGTTTTATCACTGCCTCATATTCCCTTCCTAAACTCCTCCCCTACTTTGCCCAAGCCTTATTACAAGAAAGGAGACTTGATTTTCAAAAGAACCTTCTTCTCTAACAAATCTTGTCAACATCAGGAGGCTTTTAAATTCATATTCAAGTAACGATGAAAGCTTCATTGAAAGGTCATGACTGTTTTAGAGTTGAAAGAGGAGCTTTTCTCAATCTTTATTATATACGACTGAGATTTAATTTCTTCGGTATTCCTTCCTTAAAGGGAACATTTGTTTCTCATAGCATTAGGAAAGCATGGGAGGTTTTTGATCCTTTATTGACTTGGAAAGGTGAAGCATAAATAAGTATTTTCCCTTTCTTTCAATTAACATTCAATTTAGCGCATTATATGTTCATTTGCCCAACCACGCCACAAGTGTGCGTTGCCGAACTCAAAGCAATTTAATGCCCTCGAATGTGCCAATATGATAAGCAAACAAAACCCACCAGTCTGCATGCATTACACTTGCATACCCAAGAAAGCCAAGGAAATTGATAAGTGGAATATGTCATTGGATATTCCGTTGGCAAACTCAAGTGTGTACTCCATGGTGAATAAACTTTTAGCTAATGAAAGGGCCTTTTACATAGTAGTACTTGTTGGGGCTTTTAAACATTCATACAAGAAGGCGTACATTTTTCAAACCTTCATACAAGAAGGCATACAGAAACATTGAGAGGTGTACAAGAATGTTGCAATGGGAAAAACCTGACCAATCCACTATTTCTAACCATGTCTCACCCAGTAAAAAAGATTACATATGTTTAAAGCATTCGCCCGAGGAATCTTGTTTACCATCATGTTGCAGGTTTCTTCATTTCATACGCATATACATTCTTATGCTTGTTTTCACTTAGAATGTAAGCCCCTAAGAAGTGGGCGCATATTGCTTCCTTCATCTCAAATGGCAAGGCCATCTAGGAAGAGAGTGACCAAAGGAAATGAAGATGCCCCTCTTGTGAAGAAATCCTAATGCATTATCTGTTTACAAGCCAAATACCCATCTTAATGTTTTGACAAGATGGTTTTCCTGCACAGTTTTTATAGTGATCCTTTAATTCCCACTTCTCATAGATTTTATTTCTAGTCCTACTTTGTGTTGTGGCATGAGGGTTTGGATGAGAAAAAGAAAGATGACTTGATGTTGTTCAAGCCAACCAAAGTGAAAGAAAAACTTCTAATTAGTTACCAAAACCTCAACGAGGAGGAACAACAGATATTCTTAGACGTGCATGTTTTCTCATAAGACAAAAGAGGGATACTAATATAAGAATATCGAAGGGATGCCGCTGGAAAGTTTGTAAAGGGATTTCGAACTGTAGAGGATAGATGCCTTTTGGAAGTAAGGTGCGAAAATAATATAGAAACGCACGATCACCTTAGGGATTTCGAAAAAGTTGTTGATTATTGGAGAAATTATATTTAAGTGCCCAAACATGAATTCTATAAACTATTCGATAAGAATGAACTTTGAGTTTCGTAATTTTTTTCTGTTTGAAAAATGAAAAATAATAACCAGATATTATAGAGAAATTGGTATCAATGTTTAATACTCTAATTTTTCTTTTATCATTTCCCAAGAATGATCAAGGGAAAAATGTAGGAAACCAAGGGGAAATAGCTGTGTGGGAGCATTAGGATGGTACTGGGTGAAGATAAGGGTACTCGAAGAAATGGTTGAAAAAAATGTCTGGTAACTGCATAGTTGTTAGTAAACTTGTAACTGCGTACATGTTAAATTAATATAATTGCTTTCAAGTTGGGATGTTCAAACTTAAATATAATAGTTTTCATTTTTTGTTGAAAGACAAAAACGTTGTTCCTTATCTTCTACCTGGTCTTTTGACAATGATAATTCGGTTCCCAACTGACAGAAAGCTTATATTTTTTAACTTTGTTAATAGAAAAATAGAAAAACGTTCAAACAAATAAAAAAACATTACAACGTACATGGAATTGACTCATTTATGAGCATTAATCACTAAACGACTTGACTCATTTATGAGCATTAACCACTAAACTGACCTCACAAGGATTCTCATTGATTGTTGCATGTCAATCATGTCTCTTCTGCAAGATGTAGGATGATTATTGTACGTCTTTTCTACAGCAATCAGCAATTCTCACTAATTGTTGCATGTCTTTTCTCCATGATGTAGGATTATTGCTCATCTTTGCGGCAAGCAGAGCCACAACATGGCCTATGAGTTCTTGGGGCAAAAACAACATGGCCTATGAGTTCTTGGGATAAGTTCTCATATTCTCAGGATGGGTTTGTGTTTGGAAGAACAGCACCGAATAACCTCTTTGTTGGTGGTGGAATGTTGGCAGTGTAATGAAGTAGCGGTGTGAAGAATAGTAGTGATGTGAAAAATAGATGTGTTGGCCCTGAAGCCAAACATTGTTTCAAAGAACAATACCCGCTGGTTCAAAGAATACTACCGAATAACCTATCTGTTGTTGGTGCAATGTTGGCAGTGAAATGAAGTACATGTTGTTGGTGGAATGTTAGCAGTGTTAAGAATAAATGTGTTGTTGGTGGAATGTTGGCAGTGGAATGAAGTAGCGGTGTGAAGAATAGGTGTGTTGGCCCTGAAGTGAAACACTGGCAGGTGGTGCGAAGTTGTTATAAAAAATATGGGAAGTGACATAAGCATGAAACTTTGGATAAAGGTACTAGGCCTTGTATAAAATTAATTTAATGTACCATAAAATCACAAGGGGAGTCCAGACTTTGGATAAAGGCACACAAATCCCAAGGGGAAGACTTTGGATAAAGGCAGACAAATCACAAGGGGAATCCAGACATTGGATAAAGGCAGACAAATCACAAGGGGAATCCATAATTTGGATAAAGGCAGACAAATCACAAGGGGAATCCAGATTTTGGATAAAGGTGGACAGACCATTCCCACCTCATGGGCTCTACCATGAGCAGTAGCAATAGAAACTTTGGATAAAATTAACAGAGCCAAATCTTAAACTGAATCGATACTTTCTATAAAACCTATTTGTGGATTGCATATTCTGTAACTCAGCAATAAGACCTCCAAAATTAAACTTTGGATAACAGCAAGTGTCGGTTAAATACATCAGTCAACGCAAATTAATATCGATTCAACAACAAATCAATCGCTATGGTCCCTGCACTGCGGTAGGCAGGGACTAATAAGAGTAACTTCACAAATCCACCTAACATACTTTCATAAACGGTAAAGCTACAATAAAAATAGATATTAGATATTAACCTTGGTACACTCTCACATCCCATTAACAAAAAGAATCACTCCCTACATATAAACAAGAAGAATTACTCCCTCCATATAAACACTAGGATATATAACATTCATTATACAACATGCCCAAAAATAATGTAACCACCACATTAACCCAAGCAAGCAAGCATGGCTTTCATAAAAAGAGAAAGGCTAATATAAGATCAAATAATAAGAGCACACATAACAAACTACACTCCTAAAGATCACTTTTACAAATGCACCATATTTCCAATTTTTCCATCATGACACTAATTCCACTCTAAAGAGAGAAGAACTTAAGAACAACCCATGAAAAAATCTCACAATAAAACACAAAGGTAATAATCCCATAATACCAAGTCAAAAAGCAACACAAAAAACAAACCTACAGGTAATAATCCCCAAGCCACTGTAATTCACAAGTGAAGTAGCAAGTACTCTTATACCGGCAGTTTCCTTGGTAAGATCAAGCAAATCTGAAAAGTAATTGGGTAAAGCAAAACCAATCTCACAGAAAGACAGAACACATGAATTGACTCAAAGACTGGATAACAATACAATGACAATGAAAATTTTATTATTCAAAATAAACAGTGCAGAGTACATAAGATATGACATATCATACTCCATACTTGACACAGTTCATTACGAATTTCCTAAATAAACAGTTTCAAAACCTTTGAAAACTTTGCACTGGCTCAAACACCAAGTAAAGCCAATTTATGCACCAGTAATTTAGACAATTGCTAAACCCGAAGCTTCAGATTTGCATGGGTGTCTTGTCTACGGCCCTTTAAGCCCAGGGGCCAACCTCAGCCCTATCATCACCATCTCCTTTGTTCTTTTTTAATCATCTGTTCTTTCAGTGGTGAGATGGTTGGGCAACCAGCAAGCTAAACAATCGACCCTTTATTATTTCAACCAATACAATATAACCCTCTCATTTGGTAAATCATATTGTCAGCAGCTGAACAACTGCTGAAACAAAGAAAACATATTGGTAATGGTGACAACAGAAAGACAATTCTTCAGTCAAATCCACTCACCGTCCATGATCACAGATCTATTTTTTAGAAAATTCTTCCAATAAGACAAGATAAGAGGATTATGTAAAAACAGCAGAAAATACAAGCTATACAAGCTTAACTTCCAGGAAAAACAATTGATGTAACATACTAATGACAAACATAATCCATTAGTATGCAAGGGCCCAGACAAATTTCTTTAAATATCTCCCTGATGCAGATATGATCGAAAAAAAATAGTCACCAGAATACATAACAAATACCTGTTATTTCTTTCTATTCCCTTATCATCAACAGAAAATTGACCCATAGCCGGAAACCAGCACTAGATCAAATGTAGTTACTGCACCTACTCTCATAACAGCAAAGAATCGATGCAGCTTAACAGATGCACAAACAGATTTAGCCATCTATGATAGAATATAAAGCCACAGGTAGTTTTGGTCCATAATACAGCACATCACTTAATGGCTTCACAAAGATATTTGACCATCTATCATTAAATATGAAACCACTTGTAGTTTTGGTGCTGTTTCAACAGGGAAAAGGGCAAGTCACATTGTCAAAAGCAAACAAAATGTTTTTGTCCGTAATACAGCAAATGTCTTTTCAATAAGATTCTTAAAGCTGTTTCTGCTTTGGCACTGGACTGAAGTGATCTCCACCCTAGATCTCTGTCAGAACTTGGATCATATGGAGTTCACACAAGAAGAAAACACCCCAGGATTTGTCAATCAGAATGGAAATAACCCTTTCACTATTTTCTCCAACAGCACCTAAAACACAATCTAGATCAAACCTGACTCTCCTGCCTGCTGATGATAATTTGTCTACAGAAATGAAAACATAACTAGAACAAAGCGAATGAAAATATATTTGCAGACAAATATGCATATCTCACCAAAAGGCAGAAATTACCTCAACATGACTAAGCAGGAACCTCAAGAGCACCCTACTACCAGTTTAGTAAATGTCGTAGAACTAGGAAGTTTAAATCATCATGAGTTTTGAACCTCACAGCATGAACCCATTATTTGATTATATATATATTAATATATATCTATATATTATTATATATATTATGATGGGAAAACTATACAGCAGAAAGGGAGAGGGAACTGTGAAATTTTCAAATCTAGCACCAAATTCTTTAGATATGTATCAACAAATTAGTATGACAACGATGGTTGAATAGAAGTAGCTGATAAACGGAATCTATCAGCACTTGATGGAACTCTATTATGGAACCCTTTCACTACATGGTCACAGAGGTCATCACCACTTACCTGTGCCCCTGGTAGGGACGTGACCCTTCCGAACATTGGCAAATTCTTCAACTGGTATTGTATTCTCACACTTGCATGGCACTGTAGCTCTGTCATTCTCATATGCGCGCTCTGTGTCCATTAGCTGCAACTAGCAGTCCAAACTCTCAGCCAGGTCTACATTCAAGCTATGAATTCCTGAAGGTGTTTGCCCCAAGCTTGAAATTGCAGGTTCCACAAGCTTTCAGGGCATGGAAGTTGAAAAACCGTTACCAAACAGAATGACCTTGGAAAGTTGCAAAAACTTTGAAAACACTCACAAATCATATCAATCTTGCATAAACAGAATGACCTTGGAAAGTTGCAAAAATTTTGAAAACACTCGCAAATCATTTCAACCTTGCATATCCTAAATTCACAAGCATATTTCTACTTCTACAATCAGTGCTGCAAAACTGGCCAACGACAACAACAGAACGTAAAAGTTACAACAACAACAACAAATCTAAGAAATCCACCCTATCAAAATTATATTAAAAAACTTCCAGGGCATCTCATTTAGTTAACCGCGTAAAGACTCAAGTTCAAATTCCTTGTTGTGACCCTACTACAGAAAGGAAAACATATCTTAATCCCAAAAATTTACTAATTATATGTCAAACGAACTACTGGATTCCTCTAGGATATCTATATTAAAAACAAAAATGGAAAACTTGACAAGCCAAAGCTTGGACCCGAAAACAAAAAATACTCAAGAAAACTCACAACCCAAGAACAAACCGGAGATCTTTGCAACCCCACCTAGAATACTCTTTCAAATTTTATGCAACATTCCATTCTCGCTACTGTTGATGGCAAGCCTGAGTTGCTGAAAAAATAACAATTTAAGCCTCGGGCAAATAACTTCAGGAATGTATAACTTGAATATCATTGTCTTCGAATGCATAATGTTGAAGGCCATGTCCATCCCCTGTTCCAGTTATCATCGCTGACCAAATCCAGCGCATAACTTTCAGGAGTCTGAAATAAAAGACACACAGAACCCTGAGAATTGAACCTGAACCGGTGATGATAAACTCCAACCACCTCAATCCAGCCAACGGGGGAATCCTTTATAGAGGTAGATCCATGCCCACATGGCCTTCGCTATTTGATAGGCAAACCCTGATCTCCCATGGCCACAGCCACAGTCACCGGATCCAAGCTCCCCTCCAGCCCCGCAGTACCCTCTACAATGACATAGCCTGGGAGAGAAATATTTTCTCAAACCCTAAAAGGAAAAATTTGCTTAACCAAAATTTTGCGTTCCACGACAGAAAAGAAAATACACCATACGGTGTGACATATGTGACTTGTGCTTCAACCTGCCCACAACAGGGAATGTCCTCGCCTATTACCCTGCCCTACAGAACTCCATGCCAGAGTCGAGGCATGGTTGGACAGTATGTATGGAGGTCGAGATTAAATCTTCACCGTACAAATTGTATGGTCGATATTCAATGGAGAGAATTACATGGATCATCTATCCTGGCCTTTGAATTATTAATTTGGATTATATTTAAAAAATAAATAATAATAATAATAATAAAGTTAGATATCATTTTGTGAATAAGTATAAACTAATATTTTCACTTTAATATTGTGTTGTTATAGGATAAATATTGGCTTTTGCCTTATTTTTTGTAGGTTTTTTGGAATCTGGAATTTTTTAATTTTAATTTAATTATTAAAAATATTACGGTGAAGATAAATTATATTTATTATTTATATATATTATATTATTATATATATTTTTATAATATCTTATATGTAAGGTTAATAATGAATAATTATTAAATAGATTGTAGGACATTATAACTTTCAGATATATTTTTAAAAATATTTTTATAATTATTAAGTAATGGTATAAATTTAATTTGCATCATATATTTAAAATATTTTTAATAATACTCACAAATCAAAAATTAAAAATTATTTTTAAAAGTGATGTGCCTTTTTACACTTTTAATTAAATTGATTAATTAAAAAAATGTTATATAAATATGTATAAATATGAACCATATAGTTTTTTGGACATGTATTAGTTAGCTCTCATATTGTAACAGAGTTAGTAAGATGAAGTTAAATGTCCATGGTTAAAAATTCCATTACATGTGTTTAAATGTATATATATTTAACTCATATATTTGTTTTAAACTAATATGAGTTTGAGGAATTCAAAGTTAGACAAAAATTTTACATGTAAAACATTTTTAGTCAATTAAAATAAATTGAACAAAAAAACGTTACAATAAAAATAACTTCATGGTATTGACCCATGGGATGAGAACCCATGGTATTCATGTGGAATATAACCTATTTGAAAGGGGTAAATTAAATCAGCGTAGATTCATCTCAACTCCGAAAGAGATGAAATCTCCTAAGATTGTTGAATTGAGAACTTTGTGATCCATTTCAAGTTTACGAGAGATTTTTCGGCGTAAATCACATGATATTTCATTTGTCTACGCGTTTCGAACCAACCAGTGTGGTTCATCATCAGGACAAGTTGAAGAATCAAATCCAACATTGCATGTTAAATAGTCAGAGCAAAACCTCCAACGGCTATAATTCTTAACCAGGCAACAGCTATATTGACCAAGAAGCGAATTCCAGGTGCCCATCTTACATTTGTTCAAGGGACCACTGATAAGATTGCAAGGATTCTTAAGACACATAATGTCCCCGTGACTTTTAGGCCCCTTAACACCATTCGTAAGTCCCTCAGATCAGTGAAGGATCTTATCGACCCTAAGGATATGAAAGGGGTTTATATTATCCCTTGTTCCTGTGGGACCCCCTATATTGGTGAGACTGGTCGCTCCATTAATCAAAGGATTAGTGAGCACGAAGTTGACCTTAAGCATAGGAGAACCAAGTCTTCCGCTTTAGCAGAGCATCTAGAAAAAACCAAACATCATGTTTGTATTGAGGAGGCTAGTGTTATTGCTAGAGTTTCGCAATTCCATCATCGAAAATTTAGGGAAGCCCTTGAGATTGAAAAGAGGTCGAGCAATCTCAATGGAGAGGATGGCTCGAAGATCAGCAGTTGATGGGTCCCAACACTCTCTTCCTAGTCGTTTCCTTCCCCTTGCCACCCCCCTTCCCCTATCCC
>APFE030403711.1:94888-119629 GCA_000404065.3 Pinus taeda
AAAGTTTTGATATCAATTTTATTTTTAAAGGGACCCATTTCATATTTTAATGTTTTTTATGAATAAAAATAATATGAAATGGGGGGTTGTTTACAAAGCACAACACTTCCAGGTCACATTCTAAATCTCCTAATCCAAGAGCCGAAGTTGTTCAAACAACCACGAAAACTCCTAGCACACATCCAAAGTCAGTTGGCCAAACTTATACTCAAGAATCTACAGAGCCCCTTCAATTTCAGACTTTGATTAAAAAATTGGAAGAAATTTCCATTTTTGGAGAAAAATATGTTCAAACTTATATATCGAAAGGATTTGGTACTTCATCCTTATAGTCATTTTGTGTATTAAATTGATCTCGGAGTGAAAAAATTGGATTTAAACCTTTTGAATTTCCACTACCCACTCATCGGGAAAAGAAAAGTACCCCAGAGACTTACTCTTCTGCTAGAGAGGTTACATCATAATCTCCACCTCCTACTCCTTTTATTGGTCCTACTTCTTCCTCTACCCCTTTACCTTCCTCTTATCATCATAACATCCCATCCATCCACATTCCTCAACCACAATCCTGGGGCAGTACAGATGTCTCCACCATTACACCCTCTTCCCAAACATCTAGAGAAGTGGCTTCCAAAGTTTAATCTTGATCCTGGGTCAATAAAAAATTGGGATATGTTCGAAGAGAATTTTTTGTTAAAATTTGGTGATGAAAAAACAACTACCACTTTGATTAACGACTTATCAAATCTTAGGACCAACCCAAATGAAAAAATTAAAGATTTTAATTCCAGATTCAACAAATTGCTGAATAAAATCCCAGGCACTTCCAGACCAGGAATTGATGTACATATTGAATCGTATATTTCTACTCATCCTTCAAATATTTCTATGTTCATAGATAAATCCAATAAAACAGTATTGCTTGATAACATGAAGGAAGCTCTATCTGTGGAAAAAATAATCCTTGCTCTTGAGAAGAAAGCTGCCCTTGAGGATAGAAAACAGACCAAGAATTTCTCTTTTAAAGATGAATCCAAGAAGAAAGCCCCCAAAGATTCTTTTGACTTGGAAGGATTACAAAAGGTTCTGAAGACAATGTATAACGAAATGGTAGAGATTAAGAAGCAAGTTGATGAATCCTCAGAAAAGTCCTTTCAGCCTTTCAAAAGGAATCAACCATCACAACCACAACCACTTGCCATTATATCGAATGCAAAATATGACCAAGATGATGAAGAGGAAGAATCAACCTTATCTGCTAAAGAATACCAAGAAGAAGAATTAGCAGAATCTCATGGTTTATGGGATTTCATTCTAACTGCCTCAAAAAATGAAGAAGAAGAAGAAGAAACTTTACCAGTAAGTACTAGAAGTAAGGGACGTGTTGATACCTCTCCATCAAGTCAAAACTAGAAGTCCCCTACTCCTAATAAAGACAAAGGTATAGTTAAGAAATCTTCTACTCCTTCAGATTTTGTTCTGACTACTTCCAAATGTCTTTTTTCATCTAAGGCTTTGATAATATATGATACTATGGAGTATAATATTGTGGACGACATGAAAAATGTCAAAACCAACATTTCCCTTTATGAGGTTAGTAAATTAAAACAACAGCAGAAACTTTTACTTAAAGAATTGAATGAACTTCATGCATCTACATTGCCTACTACTGTCACTGCAAAAGACTCAAAAGGGAAAGGAAAACCTCCTAATGTCTCTTCAGATAAAATTGACCCATCAGATGCCATTCTAATTGGAGATAGATCAAATTCCCATACTCCTCCCTTTTTAATTACTTTTGATATTTTTAACAAGAATGTTCACAATTGTCTAGTAGATTATGGTGCATCATCAAATGGCATACCTTATGCGGTGTGTTTTAAATTAAATATTTCACCATAGAAATCTGATGTTCAGATTGCTCAATTAGACCGCACCAAAGTCAAAGTTTTGGGAGAAATGAATTATGTTCTAATCAGGTTATATTCCAATTCAAAGTTTTGTCAAATAATAGATATATTAGTTGTAAACATTCCTGAATTCTATGGTCTTCTTCTAAGTAGAGATTGGACTGAAAAACTACATGGTTACTTTCCAAATGATTGGTCACACATGTGGCTTCCTTACAATGGAAAACCCAATCAAATTCATGTTGATAGGGAGAAGCATATAAAATACTCAGTGATTGATTTTGATGAGGAAAATGAACCAATAATATTTAAAAACAACATTCTTGGAAGTTATTATTTTGAATCTTTCTTTGGCAATTTTCAAGCACAAAAATCGCCCTTTTTAGTTGACTTTGTTTCATCTCAAATTGAATTTTTTTCCCAAACAGATTCATCTAAATGTATTAATATTGCAGAAAACCTTGTAATAAGCATGATATTTTTTTTTGGACTCTTTATTTTGGTGGATCCAAATCTAATTATGGTGTAAGGGATGGTTGCATCCTAGTAAACCCTTAGGGTGAAAAAACTATGCTTGCATGCAGATTGGAATTTGACTGTACCAATGACATTGTTGATTGTGAAGCATTGGTACAAGGCTTACAAAAGACGATTAGTCTTGATGTTAAATATATTAAATTTTTTTGTGACTCATAGATTGTAATCAAACAAGTTATAAACAACATCCATTGTGTTTCTAGTCACCTTAAGCATTACCAATCCTTGATCCAAGACCCAACTTCCCATTTTATTGCATTCAATATAGCTCTGATCCCAAGAAAACAAAATGCTAGTGCTTACCTCCTAAACAATTTTGCTTCCAAACTCATTCCACCTGAAGATTTCAGTCCCAGTAGATTTTCAATTGAGTTTATTTTTCGCCCCTCCATTCCAGACAACATAACTAATTGGCATGTGTTTAATGATGATAGTGACATCCTGAGTTTTATAACATCATAAGGGTCTTACTCTGACCAGATTATTGATGAAGATGAGCATGAAAAGAAACTGAATAAATCTTCTAAGGAAAATCCTGTAGTAAACTTGGAAGATTTATATGATTTGAAAGATAGGTTTAAAAAAGTAACTAATTGCAAGTTTCAAAGTTCTACTCTAAAATTTGAGTCAGTTAATTTAGGATCTGATCATAAGCCTCAGAACATCAATTTAGGCCTTGGACTTTAACCAGATGAGAGATTTCCTTTCATTCATTTGTTGAAAAGACACAAGGATGTATTTGCTTGGAATTATGATTATCTTAAAACTTATGATACATCTATCATTCAACACACCATACCTATGCTACCAGATGCAAAGCCCATTCAACAGAAGTTTAGGAAGATTCACCCTAACTTGGAAGCCCATATTAAAATTGAATTGAATAAGTTACTCAAGGCCAAAATCATTTTCCTAGTCAAACATTCCAAGAGGGTCTCAAATCTTGTGTCGATTAGAAATAAGAATAGAGATATTCATATTTGTATAGATTTTAGAAATTTAAACAAAGCTTGTGAAAATGATAACTTTCCTTTGCCTCTAATGGAACAAATTTTAAAATCTATTGTTGGTTGTGAGCTAATGTCTTTCTTAGATGGTTTTTCAGGTTACAATCAAATTCTTTTACATCCAGGTGATAGACCGAAAACCACATTCAAAAACAATTGGGGAACATATGCTTATCAAAAAATGCCTTTTGGACTAATTAATGCTGGAGCTACTTTCCAAAGAGCCATGGACATTACTTTTAGAGGTTTGATCAATAATTTAGTTGTAGTGTATTTAGATGAAATTGTAATTTATTCTAAACAAAGAAGTAACCATTTACATGATTTAAAACGAATCTTTGAAAGATGTAAAAAGTTTGGAATCTCCTTAAATCCTAAAAAGTCATTTTTTTCCTTAGTGAAGGTAACTTCTAGGCTTTATTGTGTCTAAACAAGGAATCTGCATAGATCCAGATAGAATGAAGGTGATATCTAAAATCCCCTTACCACACAACAAAAAATTCATGCAATCCTTTCTTGGGAAAATTAATTTTGTTAAACGATTTGTGCCATATTTCTCTCAAATTGTATTAACCTTACAAACTATGATTAAGAAGAAGTTAATTTTCAAAAGGGGATTGATCGAAAGAAAATAATTTGAGTCAATAAATCAGGAAATCATAGATGCCCTTTCGTTATCAACTCCTAATTTTTCTAAATAATTTGTTCTTTATACTTTTGCTTCCAAACAATCCTATGCATCAGTGTTGACACAACCTAATGAACAACAAGTTGAAGCTCCAATTTCCTTATTTAGTTCCAATTTACAAGGAGTTGAGCTAAATTATTCAGAGGTTGAGAAACAAGCCTTTGTAGTCTTTTAAGTCCATAAAACATTTCAGGCCTTTCCTCCTAAAAGCACATACAAAAGTGATTGTTCATTTCCCTACAGTCATGCAATTGCTTATCAAGAAGGAATTAGGAGAGAAAGGGAAAATTGGGTTACTACCTTGCAAGAATGTGACCTAGAAATTAAACCAGCTAAAATAGTAAGGGGTCAAGGTTTTTGCAGATTAATTACTGGAGCTTATGACACTTTGGCTTATGAATATTTAGGTAATAATGTTCAAATCACAAAGGTATGCCCCATTTTCACTGAACCTCAATATGTTGATTTAATCTTTTATTTGAAATTTTTTTATGCTCCATTAGACCTCAATTACAAATAAATGTTTCTCAGACTTAAATCTAATCAATACCAGCTTGTTAATGATGCCTTGTTTAGAAGAAATTATGATTCTGTTTTGTTAAGATGTCTAGAAAAATCTAAAGCATAAAAAGTTTTGCAAAAGCTACATGATGGACCAGCTGGTGGACACTATGGTGGGGACACCACTGCTCATAAGATTTTGCATGCTGGATATTATTGGTCGATTCTGTTTAAGGACACCCATGCCTATGTCAGAGAACGCAAAGTCTGCCAGACTTCTTTAGGAAGACAAAAGAAACCAGCCTTACCTTTGTAGCTAGTTAACATTGAGCAACCTTTTGAGCATGGGCACTGGACATAATAGGTGAGATTGTTCCTAACTCTTATAAGAAACATGAATACATCTTGACTGCTACTGATTATTTCACCAAATGGGTGGAAGCAATACCTCTAAAGGTGGCCAATTCTGAAAACATTATTGAATTTAACGATCAATTTATTATTACTAGGTTTGGTCTTCCTTATGCCCTTATGTTTGATAATGCATCTTATTTTTCCAGAAATACCATGACTAGATTTTCTCTTAAAGGAGGTTTTAAACTTAAATATTCTACAAACTATTACCCTAAAGGAAATGGCTTAGCAGAGTCTATTAATAAAAATCTCATTAGGATAATCAAGCGAACAATTGACCAAAATCAAAGAAATTGTCACAAAGCTCTAGTTTTTTCTTTATGGGCTCACATAATCACTCATAATGTCTCTATAGGCACTTCTCCTATTCAATTAGTATATGGAAAAGAGGCTATAGCTCTTCCTTCACTAGCCTTAGTACAATTTATTGAAGGAAAACCTTCTTCTGCTTTGCAATTAAGAATGTCTTAAATTATTAACTTAGAAGAAGAGAGAGATAGAGCCAAACAAGTTCATGCTCAACATCAGCAATTGGTCAAATCCTCATTTGATGCAAGTTCATTTAATAACAAAATTTTTTAAATCGGTGACTTAGTTCTGAAATGGGACAAAGCCCATGAAGAAAAAGGCAAACACACAAAATTCCAGAAGTTATGGCTAGGTCCATTTCATATCATTGAGAAACTAGGCCCATCAACCTTTATCCTCCAAGATTTGCAGGGAAAGAGGGATGCTCTTCCCGTTAATGGGCTTGTTTTAAAAAAATATTTTTCTTAAGGATATCCTTCCTCTTGTAAAATATGTAAATAATCACATGTATATGTCGATGTCTTTAGCCTAAATTATGATTAGGTAATGCAATTTTGACTTTATATTGGGGTCTCTCATCATTCACACGAAATGTGTCTAATTAAAGGAGAATTGTTAGAAAGTAAATTATAACATTTAAGTTTAATATTGCATCTGTTACAAATCTCTGAAATCTTTACATTGATTAAGTGATAAATATTTCATAACTTGAAACTTTAAAAAATCGAGTTGTCCTATGATTGGTCATGAAAGGATTTCTTTAAAAAGTGAACACTATTTTGAATTTTTAGCACATTTTGGCTTCAATCATAATCCATGAATCTTAAGGAGTGAATATACTGGTTCATCCACTAATTAAAAAAGAAGAAGAAGAAGAAGAAGAAGAAGAAGAAGAAGAAGAAGAAAAAAGGAGTGCAATTCAAAAATATACTATTAAAACTTGAAATATAGGAAGTCACGTCATGATCATAGGAAACCAATGACAATTGAATTATCATGATTGGTCACCAAACCAGGATAATGGCTTATGGTTGCACAATTATAAGACAAGAGGTCTCATCAAGAGCCGACTTGTTTAATATCATTATAAACTATGAATGGAATTGTCATCATCTAGTTACCCAGCTAGGACAATGGCTTTCAAGTAAGCTTTAATACAAAAACAAATTAAAGAAAAACAATACCTCTAAAATGTTACTATAAGTGGATGGGATATTGGTACATTTTGGTTAAATGGTAACCCTGTCGAGGCTATGGACACTTGCTGGCAGCAATGGCTCTACCAGTGACAAAAAAATCTATCTTGAAAGCTTAGTTTCTATAGTTCTTAACTTTATCTTTATGACTCAATAAATGACTGACAAAGACAATAAATATTTTCATCAATAACGTGTTGTGAGGTAATTTGCAAAATAATGAGTTCTTTCCTTCAGAGTAATCTTTACCAATCAAAACTTCAATTATTTTTACCTTTCTAAATATTTTTCTTTAGTAGTTGAAATGTCATTTATGTTTATAGAGATAAATGTTTCACCTAGTATGTTTCCAATTGTTGTAATACTCAACAACTCCTCATTGATTTTTATGGTAGTTGAACTAATAAATAATGGGGACCCTTCTAAATTTTGATAAAATTCCTTGGTTCAAATAAAATAAGGCAGTTTCTAAGCTTTTGTCACTAGAACACCTTTGAATAAGAAAAGTTCCCTTATCGTAGCTTTCATATTGGAGATTAGCCTCATAAATATAGTATTCACAAATAACCCGATAGGTTGTTGTTTAAAATGTATTATTGGAAGAGTTTTATCGAAAATATTTAAATATCACAACATTACTTATACAGAGTTGTGATAAAACTTTCTGATACTTTAAGTCTAAAGTTATATAAACATGATTTTTATGGATATAATAAAGAAAAATCTAGACCCACAAGACTACCACGTAGTATATCAGAGCTTTCATATATTGGAACTTTAAGAGCAAGCGCCACTTTAATACTTTTGATATCCCTCATCCTCCGATCCTCCGATGTCCCTGATCCTCTGATATTCTAATATCCCTCATCCTTCGATATTCGCCTCCTATCCATGTTAGAACTTTTATGTCAGGAAGCACTCTTTTAAAATATCTGATATTGAATCCCTAATACAGAACCTTTGATGTCTCTTCCCTCTTCCAACTCATAATTGTTATATCTTTGAATAATGCCTATCGGAAGGTGAGGATATCGCAATTTTTAAAGGTGTATCCCTAAAATATCCCCAATAAAATCTATCAATGTTTTGGCATGTACAGAGCCCATGTGAATGCACATTTATAATTTAATGGCCAAAATCAGCAAATTTAAGTTTTTTGAAGTTTTAAACGATTTAATCATTGCAGCTTGATATTGTCATATTTTCTCATATAAAGACATGAATCGTTATGGAAAATAGTTATTTGCCCTAAAGAACTCTATGGTTAAGGAATTTCCGCTTATTCTTGTGTTTTCCATTACAGGCCAGTGCCAACAAGCACAATTCATCACAGGTGTCTAGGGCAGTGAAGGTAAGGAAGAAACCCATTGTTCAACAACAACTAGTCACTCCTCCACATGAAACTATTGAGATTCCTGCATTATTCTCAGATACTACCTATTCTCCAGATGCTGGAATCTCCTCTTGGGAAGCTATTTATAAGATTTTTGAAGATGAAGGACCCATGGAAACAAAGAAAACAACAACAACTAATGATTCTATCTCGGTCTTTGAAACTACTACAACAATATCACCAATTCATTTTTACATAGAATTGCAACCCGACCCAAGATCCTTCCTTATACATATATGGTTGAATGGATTATTGATCATATGAACATTGGACAAAGGAATTTCATGACTCAGACGAAAACAGTCATTGGGTCATTCATCAACAGCAGTTTGAGCAAAATGTATTATTTGTCGCAACCTCAACAAAAATATGATAATATTTTTATACAGAAGTTCATGAAGGAGAATGAGCATCAATCAGATCCCATCAGAAACTGGAGAATAGATCCAAACAAACATAAGCGAGAAGATAAGGGTATATATTATGTTGCCTCCCTTGCTAGTCCATTTTGTCAAATAGTTGCTATGATATGTAGGATCTATGGTTACCCTGGTACACAAAAATTATATTACAAATGGATACCACTCATTGATGTTGCCTCTGATGGACATATTATGGATTAGGGAAACATATTTTCTGACAATATAGCTACTCAAACCATGAATTATAGGAGCAAACATAGTTTTTCACTGAACGTGGTTCCCCCTTTTTATATGAGCACCTATATAATGGATGCCATTTATTTCATCTAATATTTTACTTCTATGGGATGTAGATGAACTATATAAGGCCCTAATCCTATCCATATTTATCATGACATACTCTGGGAATCAAAATTTCACCCTCATTTCTATAAAAAATTCCATCGAGTAATGTTGCCCATCCACTAAAGTTTCTTTGACAAGAAGGCCCCTAGGGTTTCACCTGAAGCTAACAATGATTTTCTATAAATTGGAAACTGGTTTGGAAAAGAATCATTCACTTATGTCTTGATATTTGGTAATCTTTCACATCCCCATGTTTTGCCCCTATACATCCCTCATAAACTTCTTACCCAAGAAATAACTTACCAAATCGTAGGACATGGTCTTTCAAAGGACCTGAGTCATGCTAAAAAGACAATATGACCTACTTTTCCTATTCAATGTGGTTTGCATACTCTAGATAATTATAAACACGTTGGTATTGAGATTGAAGAGATTCAAATTTTAAACTTCTCAACTATTCTGAATATGCAATTTGATTCGAAGGGAATTGCCAAGAAGGTTACTGCACGGTCAAGTATCAGGAAATTTACGCACGATCCAGATAAGTTTGATGACTTATTTGAATTAGCCTCTGCCTATTAAATGGTTGTGAAACTAGCAGCAACACAGTTAATTCCAGAGGAAATAACTCAATTCAACCAGTACAGAGATAAAATGACAACTCACTTGCCTACGGATTTATTGAAGTTCCCTCAACAAAACAAAGAACATGATAAAGTTTTGGTTATTTCAACATAGGTTACTGATGTATCCTCGGTAAAAGAGATAGGTACTTCCTCTTCTTCTCAGGTGGAAGAAACTTTGTCAGATAAAAAACTTGATGCAATATGTGAACAATTTAATCAAGTTATTCAAGAAACAGGGCCTTAAGATCTAAAGAATCCATTGCAAGAGAAAGTTTCACGTACTCTTGAAATTATAGAGAAAACCCCACTTACTATTGGGACTTTTGATGGGCCTTTGGATACTGATGACCTATAAATAATCCAACATTCCCGAACTCCGAGGTTGTTTTGAGGGTCGAAGAGATTCCTCCTATCGACATATTTTACAGTCCACAACATAAAGATGTTGTAAGAAGACAAAGGAAAAGAAGCAAGATTTATAAAACCCAAGCCTTAGTCCCTTAAAATACTTCATTTGAAGTAGTATGGAAAGGATCTCAATCTACTCCTACAGAGGATTTCGAGAGGCTCTCACAGTTTGTAGGAACATATGCTTTTGCCACCATAGACAATGCCACCAAAGTGCATCAGCTTCTGAAAGAAAAGGATGAAAGAATTATGAAATTGGAACAAGGTATGGAGAATGAGAAGCAAATGATTTCTCAATAGTGGAAAGCACAACTTGCAGAACTTGAAAGTATTTTTTATGCCTTCAAGCTTCAAGATGAATCTGATTTGAAAATCCGGGATACTCAAATCCAAGAGTTACAACACAATATTGAACAATTGAACATTAATCCCGAATTGGCCAAAATAAAAATTGGCCATTATTTATGATTTATGTCAAACAACCAATACATTGGTGAATTAGTTGTCTCATCTGAGGACATACTTTGAAGAGATTGAGGAGAAAAGCTCAGGTTATATAACATGTCAAGAAAGTGATGAAGGGAGATTAGCCACTCTCCCTACAATTGAAGAGTCATAAAAGAAGATAGTATTACGAGATTGCGAAATCAGACTTAAACATGCAGAGACAATGATATTTAGTGCCAGGGATATTTCTAATGACCTCATTGAATATATCAGTGAAAATTTGCTGCAGGCCAAACTTATTCTAGATTTCCCCAAGGGATCTTTGTCTGATATTAAATTATTGACCAAGACATGGCATGAATTATCAAAGAAGAAGGCCAAAAGCATCAATAAAATGTCAAATGTTAACTTAGAATTCCATTGGAATTTCTTAGTTAAACCTCATAGTCAGTGGTTAATGTTGACGTGTTTGTCCAACACAACCACTCATATGTTGCCAACACTTAGGGATGCAGTATCCACTAGTCAGATGTGCATTCAACCATGGTCTCCACCCGAATATGGGAGAACAATCTTCTTCAAAGTCTTAGCTAGATTGTTGTAACAAAATCTAAAATTCCCTTAGGATGTATTTTAAGTGGTGTTTGTTAAAACCACTCCAAACTTTTATTCTTCTTTTCTATTTTTGCATTTTGTTTAAAAAATACAAATCCCCTTCATTTGAATGGAAAATGGGTATGAATTTTGTGGAGAAAACTTTTGTTTTCACTATTGTAACTCAAGTGATCTTAATATAAGGTTGGACCGATACTATTTTTCTCATGAAGAAAGTCATAAAAGATCAGGTACTCTTATCTGTTTATTTTTCCTGTGTTTTATGAGTTAAGTGGCTATTCAATTTATGTTTACTACATGCATGGATGAAAGCAATATTACATTTTCACTATTTTCATGTACGATTGAAATCATATACTGTATGTATACACAATGAGATCATATATGTGTGATAAGTTTTATCAACAAAATTTAATTAACTATTTAATTAAATTTTAGCTATCATTCGTTGTTTTAACTTCATGAGCATTTGATAATATATATTATCTTATTGTTTATGAAATTATATTTAGATCACATATACAAAATAAGATTTCCTGGGATAGATAGACTAATAGCTAATTTATAGATTTCTTTATTCTCAAGTTTCATTAATCATAAGTTTCACAAGTACATGCTTCATCCATTTTTATCATTTATATTAAGGGAAATTGGTCCCATAATTCCTAGTCGGAGCCACCAATCCAAATAGAAAATCATCTACTCTAAGGTCCCGACCAGGTGGTTTTCCCTGATGTTGAGGCAAAAATTTCATGCCTTCAACAAGTTCTAATTTTAAAAATATTTAAAATTTGTTTTAAATTAGATGAAGTATTAATACAAATTAAATGTCAACATATCATGTTCCATAATTAATATAAGATATGGAATTTAGAGATTAAAAAAATTGTGTAATAAATTTGATCTCTTTTAATATTTAAATATTTAGATTTAAAATGTGTTTGGGTTAGGTGTGGCATGTGCAAGGGTAGGTGAGGGAAGTTTATTTTTCACCCCAAATGAAAAATGGGTCTTTTTCTTTCTTGAAGGCTAGGGAAGGCCTCCAATTACCAAGCCAAATCCTATGACATCTTGCAAGTTCGTTCTCTAGCTTGAAGCAATGTGATCACAAGGATGCAAATTGTTGGTGATTCAAAAAATCATTAAAAGATATCTTCGGAAAGGTTCTAGTTCAAGGGACTATCTCAATTCATTTTTTCTTTGAATCATGTTTCTCCTTATCCAGTTTATTGGATTTAATTGTTATCACATCCTTCATTATAACAACCTAATTGTGAATCAAATAAAAAACAAGGCAATTAGAATGGAGTTGCAATCCTTCATTATCAATGACCATAAAAGCTTTCAACTAAGTCCATGGATATATTGATCACTAGAAAAGGTCATTTTGATAGGTCATTAACGTTGACTGAGGATGGTTTGGGTGACAAAGGTATTTTTGTTTTCATTTTACTTCTATATTTACAATATTTAATTTGATAATACATTAATTTAATTTAATAAAAAATTGAAATTGAAAGTTCCACCCAAAAAAGTGTTACTTATTATAACACCTGTTAGGTTCCTATACTAATAGGAGTCATAATTTTGAATGATTAAGGTTAAGCCTTGTAATATTGTACATACCTTTGCTTTCTGCAAAAGTTTTCCATATTAAAAGATTAAAAAATGTAAAGAGGGTATGTCCTAAAAGAATAATCAAAAGACAAAAAGAATGAAAATGGGTCAAAAAAATGAAATATATGAACCCCAAAAGACAAAAAGAGACCATGAAAGTGTGAAAGTCAAAATACCACTACTATTTACTTTTTTATGCATAATTAATGATTGTGTGCAGCTTGTTACTTATGGCACAATCCATGATAGTCAAAATGTTTAAACTTGGCTATTTCATACTTTGAATTTTATGTTTATAGGTAGTGAATAAATCTAACCAAACAGTGTAATCTTGGCAAATCATTAGTAGGTAGAGTGAATAAAAGGAGCTCATCAGTTAATTTGAGCCCTTGGAGGATATAAGATTAGAATTAAATAGTTTATTTTGTAAAGAAAAGAAAAGATTGATAAGGGTTTGCTAGCCTAAATGCACCCAAATAAAGTGAAGAAAAAATGGTAGGATGAGTAAGTGGGTAAGTAGTAGAAAGGTTGTAGAAATGTCATGTAATTGATACAAAAGGCACTTATGTCATTGTTCCAAATGCATCATTTAAATATGCATAAGTGGTAAACAAAACAAAAACAATGGTTCACAATTTGATTTACTTAATATCCCCTCATTCATTTTAACCCCCATAACACTCACTAACTTCCCTTCCATAACAAAAATATTAATACCTTTAGTTTTTAAGTCAAAAAGGCTCAGAGCATTTCTCTAACTTCTGGTGGGATTGGACCCTCGGCTTGATGACTTAAGAAGGAAAGGTGTTAAATTCCCTTATAATTCATTCATCCCCCTCACAAAACCCCTTTTCCTAAGTTTAAGTTCTTTGGCCTAGGAAAACCCCTTTACAAACTAGTTTTATGTAAAAAAACCCACCAAATACATTTATCCTAAGTACTAGGTATATGGAAAACACACAACGTTTCATGTACCTGAGCACAATACCCCTTCCGCTCATTTCACTTCATATTAACTTTTTAATTAAATATATAAAATTCTTGATAAACCCATTATCCCGTATATATTTAACTCCCTCATATAAATTAACCCCACCCCTTAGTTTATTTATAAACTATGTTACTACCCTTTATCCCACAAAAAAACATTAAAACCCCACCCTCAGTCCCTAATCCCTCATTATAGTCTGGCCCAATCCCCTAAACCTGGATTAGTCCTTAAACTAATCCCGAAACCACTGCAATTAAATCCCTGGGCCCCCCATTAAATCCCATCATTCACCCCCGCGCAACTCCCATCTCCCAATCACCATCGATCGTCCCTCCTCCACATCCAACATCCCACAAGCATATCGGGTCGACCCGATGTCCGCCCTTTACCCGCCCAATAAGGCGGTTTTCCCCCTAACCCCCGACGATACGTGGCAGATGCTGAATGGAATTGGGCGACCCCTCCTGAATACTGCCCGCACCACAAAAGCGGTGCGATGGCCCTCCCAAAACCACTACCCCCTTTCAATCGAAAACCTTCATTGTTCATCAATTAGTGAAGCTTGCCAAAATTAACCATTTTTCCTATAAAAGCCTAATAACCCCTCTTTTCACTCTTTTCGTGTATTTTCCTTTGAGAACTCAGAAAGTCATTGCGACCACTACAAACAACCAAATTTCTCACAAACCTCCGCCATTACTCCACAGACGCTGCAGACAGCCCAACTCGTTCATCAGTCCGTACCAGTACCGTACAAACCTCTGTAGCCTCCTCCAACCACTGTTTACAGTCAATTTCGCCCAATTCCAGGTATTTAACCGTGGAATTCCAACTCCATTATCAAATTCAAAGTCAATTCACCCTCGTGACATTGTTAGTTAAGTAAAAAAGATCAAATTTACTTAAATTTTAACACTGTGAGCCATAAACAAACTGCAAAACTTCCATTGCCCTAAAAAATCTGAATCACCCCCCACACTCAAATCCACAAGAACTGAGTATGGCTGCCCCAATTCCTATGGATGTAAGGCCCATCACTACACCTCACTTAGACCTGGACCACCTTCCTTTAGCAATAAAGACATCCAAATAAAATCTACCTCTACCCAAGAGTCCCCACTCAAAGTACATTGCCAAAGTAGGGACAAGTTCCTGAACCATGCTAATGAAATTGGCCTTTGGGAGTCAAATTTTCCCAAGTACCAGTTCCCCAAAGTCCACATTTTCCCTGAGATTGTTCGTATGTGCTATGCTTGCTATGTCTCCAGTCACAGAACTATCATGTCTCATGACTAGAAGGTCCTTTTCACCATCACTATTGAGTCTATTAATGAAATGTTGCAGCTCCAAACAGGTCCAAACCGAACCCCTCTTTCAAGTGGGGACTTGTTGGACCTATATCCTAAACTTAGTCATGCAAAATTGGCCCACCTATTCCAAACCTTCATCAGAGAAGAGAGACACATCGCTAAGAACTCCCCCCCATATGTAACTGTTATTTTTTCCTCATGGGGCCAAAATATTGTAGCCATGATCTCCTGCATTTTAGGGTACACCACTAATGAATACGTTTATGAGTTAATCCTTGCTTTCATGTCCATCTACACTCCAGGGTAGCCTCCTGCTGTAATTTATGACTATGCCCAATTTATAGCTGATAGGATGCATGAGAAATTCCTTAGAATGAACAATGAAAGGGTTTTTAGGTACTCCTCAGTTTTATACCACATTTTCTTATATTACCAACTTCCCATTCACCCTTCAGAAGCTGGACACCAAAGTTCAACCTAGGTCAGTCATTTTTTGGACCCCATTGATTCACCAATCTCAGTCTCCATACTCTTACTCTGATTTTGTTGATTTATTTGTACACCCGGTCATGACAATGTTGACTGGAATCCCTCCCCCTAGAATCAGTCCAGAAATAAAGAGATTCCTTCAATTGTCTAAACAGACCAAAGTGGTTGACTAGTACCTTTACCATAACCATACAGAAATTAGGATTTATGGTTGCATGCTGGCACCATACAAGCTACCAAGATACCTCCCAATGAGGTTGTTTGCATTAGAATAATATAGACAAATCATCAGTTCAGATGAAGTAAACTTCATCAATGCCAAGAAGAAGGCCAATTTCAAAATAAAAGACCAGCTAGGACCCTTAATATGCAACTCTAAGGAGGCAAGACAAGAAGCAAACCTAATTCTGTAGAGAATGAAGTTCCAAAGGAGTTTTGTATGGAGATATGATCCTTTGGAATTCATCACAAAGAAGAGACAAGAGGTCAAGGTAGGACCTTCCATTCACCATCCCATACCTGAAATAGAAGCATATGAAAATCAGGCGGAATGGGTGGAGGGTACCCTAGTAGACCAAGATAGCACCAAAGTAGATGTAGAGAATGCACTAATTGATTTAGAAAAGCAGCTTGATGACATCTCTTTTCTGCAGGTACCATAAGAACTAGAAAGAACCATGAGTACCCCTCCAGTTATGCAGACTCCTCAGAATGAGGAGAAGATCCCACAAAGAAACAGAGAAGGTGCTTCCACTTCAAGAATGGACACCTCTAATTTGCAGAAGGAATCAAACAAGAGGCAAAGGCTAAATCCAGCCTCTGCTGGAATACACTGAAGACTCCACTGAGATCACAAATACAGGAGAAGAAATAAGTAGACCTGCCACTCCATCTGGAGGCATGCAAGAGCCTTCCACATCACAAACTCAGATGTTAGAAAGGCAGCTCATTGTTGAATTATCTTCCTTTAGAATGCCTGCTGATAAAGACCAAGCTATCAAGGAAAGATGTAAAGAAATCAAAGCTAGGAATGAGAGGCTTAAGGCCCAAACGTATGCTCAGTACCTGAAGCTGACTCCTACCAATCAAACAAGGCTAATGTCAGCCTTTGACATTAAAGAAGGGAAGTTTCAGATGACCTTTGGAAGCCTATAGCCCAACAGCCAAAGACAACATTAGATTTCAAAAGGGTAGATTTTGAAGTGTTGGCAAGGGATATTCATCCCATAGACCAGATTGAACTACACGTACAAGCCGGGGTGATGATATACTCCACCTTGAAAGGTAAATCCATAGCTTCCCATCAGCTACAGAACTCTCTAAACAACATCTCAGCACAATTCCAGTTAGAGAAGGCCTCCTCACATGCCAAGGATACAAGGATCAAGTCCTTAGAGGACTTAGTGATTGAATTGGGATACGATCCCAAGGATATAAAAGCTACAGAACAACTTACTAAAAATAAGAACGATGACATAGATGCATTGAAGAAACAACTAAAAATACCTCAGTTGTAGCATCCATAAACATTGGAAGTCCTAGAAGCCCAGCAGGGGCATGAAGAACTCATGGACTTGGTCTTAAAATTGAATGATCAACTAAAAGAGATTGAAAACGAATTGGATGCTTTGATCCAATTAAAACAAGTAGATGTGGCCACTTCTTCAACAATTGTTATCCCTACAGTCTCCACAGCATTGCCATCCACACTAGCAGCATCTTTGGCACCTACAGCTCCACTTGCAACAACCTTGCTAGCAACAACAGAGCCTACAGCAACAGCAAGTGCATCAGGAGAGAAAGCAGTAGAACTAGTCAAAGCCATGGAAGAGATGTCTATCTAGGCTACTAAAATGAATAGGTTAAGAGAAAAGGTTGCAAGTTTGGAAACTGACTATAAACTTGCCCAACTGAAGTAGAAAGAAGAAGCACAAAAGGCCCAAAGAATGGGTGAGAGAATCAAAATCCTAGAGAAGGATTTAACACTGGAGAAACCACTTAGACAAACCAAGGAAATTTTGTTGGCCAATATCATTGACTCTGTCAATGATATTTCGCCATCAATCCAAGTTATTTTAGAACAAACAGAATTAGTAAAGATAGCCACAGAACCTATCCAAAAAGTGAAGGAGGAGTTGGGAGATAAGCCAGAGGATGCAAATAGACTCATCCACTTCCTCAACAACAAGAATAGATATGAGATCCATGAGCTAATTATAGAAGACAAGACTGCTACCATTTTAGAAATAAGGAAGGTCCTTTCCAAAAGGAACCTTATGCTTAATTTGGAAGAAAAGTGCCACAATATGCAGGTAACCATTGATAGGTTCATGGCTATATTCCAGATTTTGAGGGAGAAGGGTCTGCCCAGTCCTATGGTTATCAATGACAAACTCATGACACAGTTGGACTATGGTGATAGACTCGGAAAATTGGCTAAGGAACAAGCTAATTCTTCATCCATAAAATCCCTGCCAACAAGCAAAGTGTTATATGACACATTTGAAGACTTGTTTTTCCTTGGGCATGAGGTAAAACATTTGTTCCTCACCAAGCCCAATTTTGCCAAGTATACTGAAGCTGATGAAATCTACAGGATAATGGTGAATTTGAAATTACCAGATGCAGAATGGTGGGAGAAAATGACAGATTTACTGTGATAAATTTACAACAAAAAGTTGTTGCACAGTAAAAATAAAGGCAACTAGGTAAAAATAGCACAACAACGTTAAAGAGTATCAATGGAAAGATAAATTAAAAAAGACTCCAACGTGAAATTCAAAAACTGCAAGACAGAATAAAAGGCTACACTTCAACAATAAAGGCTAGCACAACCATAATGAAAGGGACAACATGAAACAGTTCATTAGCTGTCTCTATCTTCTTGCAAGAAGATATTTGTATTTCCTAGATTAAATCTCAAGTTGTTTTGAGATATTTTGTAATAATTTTTTTGTATAAGTACTCCACAAGTCGAAGTATGTAGGGTGGATTTTTAGACATTTCTATATTTTTCTTGATCAAAGGCTGTAAGCTATTGTATCATTGTTGGGACCAGCAAGCTAGATTAATGAATAAAGCAATGACATTTCACTAGATTCATGTGTAGTGCGAAATACAAACAAGTATCTTCTTTCGTGTTGTCACTTTTATTTAAAAAAATTTCCATTATATCAAATGTATTTGACATGTAAATTCTATAATATGGAATGATATTTCAGAACTTGCTTTACTGCACTCCGTTTTGACTATTATGCAGTTTTTATGTTTTCTGCTAAATTATCTAAGTTAAGGAATTCTTGATTGCTCCTTAGCCTAGGTATTTTCCCTCTAGTCTATAGTAAAGGATTCTTAACTGCCCTTTGTTCATGATCATCCTCTGTTCCTCCTTTTAATCCAGGTTTGAGGATTCTTAAGTGCTCTCTCACCCTGGTTAAGATCATTTCACCCATTCAACCTAAAACTTGTGCTTCACTCTGCTAGCTTGCCCATTGAATACTCCCTTTAATGATTTAATCCCAGTTTTGTTGCCCTTATTTGAATACATAGCCCAATAGCCAGAGACATCATTCTATCCATCTGTTTGAGGATTCCACCATCCAATTTCCAATACAAATCCAAAACCCCCCGAAGTTTAAGAACTAGCCTAAAATCTCAGCAAACAAAGCTAAATTATATAGAGAGAGCCCTCTCTGAGTCATAGGTTGGCTAGATCCTATACTGAAAAGATCGGTTTGTGGTTACCTCAGTCTTTCCTTCTTCTGATAACTTCTAGGGAAAAATTATGAGTGATAACAACACCCACCTCCCACATTTACCCAGGTTCACCAGTCCAACGGGGTAAATATGTGTAGAAGAGTTACTATGATATGACTCAACCTCTTAGGTACAATTAAGGAAGTGGAATCGATATACCAAAACCTTATTAACCTTCCTCATGAGCTATAGGATCCCTAAAAGCCAAACAACCACTCCACGTTATGAAACCCTAAGTTAGCTTGCTTTTTTAGTGATCTGGACACCCTGTCACTTGCATAACAAGGCAAGCCAATGACTGTAAGCCTCCAGTCGCATGGATGACCCTACTTCCTAGCGATTGTAGTCTGAATTACATAGTTCTCTACAAGCGACCCCAAGATCTGAGCCACTTTTTCAAGGCTAGGATCCATACCTCTGCTAAAAAATTTCCATAATGATGAATGACACAAGTAAAAAGGCATTAATGCAAAACATAGACAATAACCCAAACTGATTTGAAATTGATTGATGGTTAATGTTGTGCTAGTATCATTTCCAGATATAAACTTTTCTTTGCTTTGGTTTGCTTATCCATAAAGAGTTTATCCATGAGCATGTGATTGTCAATTCATCTAACTTGGTGAAATTTAGTGTTTTGCATGAACTTAAAACATGAATTTAAATGGCTGAACAACAGCATATAAAAACACAGCAAGCACAAATAATAGATCTCAATACACAAATTTTTGTTGAAGGAGTTCACTCCTCCTGGGCTACATCTCCTTAGTCCAGCTTCATATTGTGTACCTTTGTATTAGCTTCAATAGTGCTCAAATTGATGTTACATGCATCCAATGCACTTGGAACCTATTCCATTGAGTTTAAAACATTCAAATATATTATAAATGACTATTTTTTTTACTCAATTTGGTTACCAGCTGCTCTGGGAATGACCTCCAACACCTGGTGGCCCTAGGCTTTAAAAATATTTAGTTGACCAAAAACAATTGTATATGACCTATTCTGCCTCTATAACCTACTCCAATGAGTTCTTAGCATGCCAATTAGCCAAAAATGACCATTCATTTTCGAAATTTGGCTCATAATTGCTTTAGTTATGGAAAAACCAATTTTTCCTACAAAACCTTCGCTAAATCTGGATAGACTCCAGTTAAGTCCACCAAAACTGACAATTTCTGCCTAATTTGGCAGGCCTCCAAAACTGCCTCCATCTTAAACTCGAGTTAATTAATGGTAAACCTAGATTATGGCACTAATTGCTCTTAATGCTGGCATTGGCCCATGGTCCTAGTGTAAGGTTGCATGGGGTGGGGGCTGACCCGCAGAGCTTACTCCCACCACCCCCGCTGTCGGCGACAAACACGAGTTTAAATACAAATTCACATCAATATAATTCAATTACTTTGTTGGTGATCCAATGGTAGTGCATGGCAGTGGGGCGGGGGGGAGGTTGTAGGTTCAATTCTCCCTCCCTCCGCTCATAATATAATTTTTCCGCCATATTCAATTTGAACTTTTGCCGCCAATTTTGGATTTGAATATAATATATTTTAATATATAAAAAAATTTCTAATACAATATAAGTTAAATACAATACTATATTATATATAGTATATATTTTATATTATATAATATATATATATATATAATATATATATATATATATATAATTTAAAAAAAATCAAATTCCACCTTGGAGCCAACTAGGCAAAATCACCTTCTCTAAGCTAAACTAGCAAATATGAAGATGACACTTGTCACAGTGTCATTGGATGAAACTGGAGAATATCTTTGTATGCTCACTGTGCATCCAGTCAACCCTAGTCAAACTTTGACTTTGACTCTTTTTTACCAAACTTTCAGAAACTCTAACTTTTGCATATGTTGGTTTTTTAAACTGTTTGCTGTGTTGGAATCCAGGCGACGAACTCTATCCGGTCATTCAGGTCTGAAGCAATTCTAAGCACTTTCATTTTTTAGCTAAAATATTGATCCCCGATCATTCCTTCCCACTAGAAGCCTTTTGGACCCCAAAATCTCTCTTGATCATTGATTATGTTGATGAGGGGATCGTTCCATCATCCTTCCAGTCTTTATCCATTGAAATTTTCCTAATTTCATCATTTGGAGCTTTTCATAAAAAGTTAAAAATTTCCTTGATTCTGACGACCATCTATTGCTGTCTTTGACACCGTCATGCTGCAATATTTATGAATTTGCATAACAACTATCTAATTGTGCAGAAAACATCTTTCTCCTACCTTGGTTAACAATCAAAGGAAACTTGGAATCTTTCTCACCTTGCACTTTGTCTCTATGGCAATTTTTAGCTGCTTTTGCCTTGTACTTGAGTCGACTCTTGCCCAAGTTTCATCGCCATTGTAATGTGCCTTTTGGAAACCAACAATGAACATTTGTGAAACCCATGCCTTCTTTGCCAAGTTGCTTTGTCCTCTTCTCTTTGAATTTTGCAACTTCTTGCATCGACACCTTGTTTTCAGCACTGCTCAACACCAATGTTGGTTGTTGCAAATGTTTTTCACCTTCTTTCAAAGACAACTTGTTATCATTCTAAAAAAACTCATTACAAATATAAGAATCTTTATGAAAAGTATGATTCAAAACATCTCTTTATTTGATCATCAACAATGTCAAGTTATGACTTGCATTCACTAGCCTCTTCATTTGCCCTGCATTAACTAAAGAAATGTCCAGTTTCTTGTGATGGGCTCTCACAATATACTTCCTCCCATCTTTAAACAAATGATATTTGTGCTCATAGTGATGAAACACCGCTTACATGTCATACAAATATGGACTTCCCAAGATAATTCTGGAAATGTCAAGTGGAACCACGTCTAACTCGACTTCGTCAACAAAGTTTGCAGTAATAGCAAATCTAAAAATGCATTTCCCTGAAACCTATAAATTGGCATCCTTAACTATCCAACCCAAAGGGTATGGTTTATGATGTGGTATGGTTTCAAGTTTAAGCTCTTTAACTAAGTCTTCTGAAATTAGGTTTGCTTGTGATCCACTATTAAAGAGTGCATCAATCTTGGTATGATTTGAGATTACTCTGACAGTGAACAACTCTTCCCTTTTGTCTTCATTTGGAGTGTTGTTGTGACTATTTGAGGAACCAGTACTTTCAACATGTTGGCATTTCAAACCCATAGCTGTAATTTTTATCTCGTCTCTTGAATCTGACCTTAAGTCTTTTTCAGCTATAGCGACATTTTTTCCCTTCTCTTTGGCTTTCAATCTATCTAGTTTTAGTTCTGAATGAAGTTGCCAACAATGGTATTCATTATGGTTAGTCTTTGAACAATTTTTGCATGTGAGTTTTTCCTTCTCTTTTTTGATACTTGCATTCTTCTTTCCCTTCCATTTTCCTCCCTTCTCTTTTCCCTCACCCTCGCTTTCACCTTTCTCCTCTATGTTTTGTTTTCCCCTTGCCTCAAGAGGCATGGCTTTCACACATACTTCATCTAAGTTGCTTGGGTAAAACATAAGGATAGTATGCTGCGAATAGGAATGTAAACCTCCAATATATTTCAAGAGTGTGTCTTGTGAATTCAAGTTTACTCCCAACAATAAAGCCCTCTTCCTAAACTCCTGAGTATAATCTTAGACTGTTTGGCCTTTAAGTTGCCTAAAATTCTACCAACTCATAATGGCTTTTTTCATACAGACTAAAAGATAAAACTGTCTTTTGATGGAAGAAACAAATTCAACCCAAGAAATGGATATCTTACCATGGATTTGCATTTCCTCTTGAGTCCTTGCTTCCCACCAAACTAGTGCAACTCCTTCTAGCCTTAGTGAAGCAATCTGGATCTTTATGTTATCTTCTTGAAAGTTTTGAATTCTGTAGTATACCTCCAACTGTCAAATACAATTGTCCAACTTTTTTGCATTCACTCTCCATTGTACATGGGAAGTTTGAATTTTATGTCCAATTTCAGTAATGGAGTTTTTCCTTTTGGGGTTTTGGAATGAGTATGGACAGTGGTAGTAGTGGAATATGATGTTGCGTGAGATGGTGAAGATGATGAGGAAGATGATGAGGATGGTGGAGATGGAGGTGGCTTTCCACCATTCCCCTTGGAATCCTTCTTCTCATCTTTTTTGTCCTCTGAGCTTTCTTCTCCATGTGGAGGTTTAGAAATCTCTCCAGCCATTCTAGTGTTCCTATCTTGATAGAGGAATTTAACCATCTTAGTCAAAGTATAGAAAGCTTTCTTGAATTCTTCCTCTTCTGAAGAGGGACCGCCATGTTCTCTTTCTCTAGACATAATGGCTATGGATTCAGACTCAAAAAATTGTACTGATGTTGTACTGCTTCAATCACTTCAGCCTTTTGTGCAATATGTGCGTCTTTTATCTCAACTGATGGAGATGGAACTTGAGGCGATTCAGGTGCTACCTTGAGTGGTCCTTTGAGTGAGGATGATTCTTTCTCAACCTTCTTCCTTCTTGTCCTAATCTCAGGACTAGCTATTTGTAGCTTCCCTTCTCCTCTCTACGACTTCAACCTTGTAATCATAACAAAAATTGCAACTATTAAACCCTTCAAGAAAACCAAGCAAGAAACTTAGCTCTGATACCAACTTGATCTTAAATTGATTTCTAGTTAATTTTATGCTAGTATCATTTCCAAATATAAAATTGTCTTTACTTTGGTTTGCTTATCCATAAAGAGTTTATCCATGAGCATGTGATTGTCAATTCATCTAACTTGGTGAAATTTAGTGTTTTGCATGAACTTAAAAACATGAATTTAAATGGTTGAACAATAGAATATAAAAACACAGTAAACACAAATAACAGAGTTTAACACGCAATTTTTTGTTGAAGGAGTTCACCCTTCCTAGGCTACATCTCCTTGGTCCAGCTTCATATTGTGGGCCTTTGTATTAGCTTCAATAGTGCTCAAATTGTTGTTACATGCATCCAATTATATTTTAACTTGTTCTAATGAGTTTATAATATTCAAATATATTAGAAATGACTATTGTTTTACTCAATTTGGTTACCAGCTGCTCTGGGAATGGCCTCCAACAACTGGTGGCCCTAGGCTTCAAAAATATTCAAGTGACCAAAAGAACATGTAGATGACCTATTCTTCCTCTTCAACCTACTCCAATGAGTTCCTATCATGCCAATTAGCCAAAAAGGACTATTCATTTTTGAAATTTGGCTAAGAATTGCCTTAGTTATGGAAAAACCAATTTTTCCTACAAAACCTCCGCTAAATCTGGAGAGACTCTAGTTAAGTCCGCCAAAACTACCAGTTTCTGCCAAATTTGACGGGCCTCCAAAAGTGTCACCATCTTAAAATCGGGTTAATTAATGCTAAACTTGGATTATGGCGCTAATCGCTGGTGGGCTCCAGTATTGCAGCAATAATGTTGCAACTCCTGGGACTCCCTTCTTTACTTTTATCAACCCGGTACTTTGTAACAAACTTGGAAGCGACGGTGTTGTATGCACTAGTACTAGCTCTTGCCGCGGCTGTCACTTGGTCAACTAGCACAAGTTCGCTAGGAGCTTAAGCCAACTTCTATGAGCTCTGAGAAGAAGCTTTTTAACTGATGGATGGAAGCTAACTCAAAGGAAGCTAATCTACTTGTGAAAAGAAACTGAAAAGTTGAAAGGAAATACAAACCCTAGCAAACCCTAATTTTACCAGCTAGCCCTACTGATGCAAGAAAGAGGATGCAAGCTACTGAAAGAGATGCCATTGACTTCTAG
>APFE030403711.1:128075-170770 GCA_000404065.3 Pinus taeda
TGTTCTGGAATTTCTACAGGATGTTCTGTGATTTTCTATAGAATGCTGAGAAAGGGGATTTTGGAGGATTGATGGAGGAAGAAAGGTGAAGGAGTGGGTATGGAGGTGAGATAAGGGTGTGAGGAGGTCTAGGACTTGGTGAATGGAGCTGAGGAGTGGCGAGGATGGTTGGATTTGTTCAAGGAGGAGTAGAGCAATGTTGCACAAAAATATGGGAATTTAGGGCAAAGCGAGGGAATGTGGCAAACGTAAGGCAAGAATCCGGGTTGGAGGATGGAGCAGGCGGGATTGATGGAGTACGGGCAGATAAAGAAGCGTTACAGGTGCTCTGCAAGTTATTTTTCAAACTGAACAACCAAAGACTTGGAAAATCAAGGACCTAATTACTTTGACCTCATCTGACCTACATAACAGCAAAGAAAATGAACAGAAGTCTATTTGCAACAAAATCATGTGAAGTAACTATGCAACTAAGCAATCATGAACCTAAGCATGCAACCACAACTGATATCAACTTCGGCAAATGAGAATCTAACACTAATAATTGAATGGTGAAGCAAAGACAGTGTTTTTGGTGGCAGCGAGGTCACCTTGGTCCCAGCTCATGGTCCCAATGAGGGAGAGGTGAGATCCGAGGTGCTTGATAGCCTTTTTCTGAATATCTTCCCTATTATTAACCTATACAATCAATCTAAACGTGAAAATCCTTCTTAATCATCAACTATGATCTAGGTAACCAAGCAAGATTCTAATCTACTTAATAGAAATTATTTTGCAAAGACATAAAAAGCAAATAACAATACACAAAGGAAGCCTTGGCACTTGGTTTGGGCCCAACCCCAAGAGCTACAGGATCCTAAGGAAAACTCAGAACTGATGCCAAATAAAGCTGCTTTCCATTACTCAAAAATAACCATGTCACAAGAAAGTTATACAACAACAACTACAAAATGAGCTGAGAAAATAACAGCACTCTAGTGCAAAAAAACAACAGTCCAAAAAGTAACCTATGAAGGTTGGAAGCCTTCCTATTTATGCACTACGAGGGTCTCCAACAACCCTCCTTAAATCAAGGGGCTCGGCTGTTCCAACTGCCAGTGATCAGCCACTTTACACAAGATTGCTCGGTTGCCCTTGGGAATCCTTTTCGGTGGCCTGCTAAACTCCGAGCTGAGGGTGGAGATTTCGAGGAAGGGGCCATTTAATGCAAGGAACACCCTTCCTACGAATCCTCACCCTTGTTCCTTCATTCTTGGCTGTCATCTGGCTCATAATTGCTTTGCCTTGGTCCCAAAGTTTTTCCAAAAATCTGCATTAACAACGTGTTAGCCTCCTTGGTCAAGTGACTATCCTCATTCGTTCAACTAACATAAATATACTCAAAAAATACATAAACTATGAAAAATGGTGGATTGATGAAGAACAACTAGGAAAAATGAGCCCAATAAGCTACCCAATTTCGAGGCTAATCAATCGCGCTTAATACTGGTGCTAACCCATGGTCCTAGTGTAAGGTCGCATGGGGTGGGGGCTGCACTGTAGGGTTGGCTCCCACCACCCCCATCGTCGGCAGCAAACACAAGTTTAAATACAAATTCTTGGAAATATAATTCAATTACTCCGTTGTTGGTCCAACAGTAGTTCATGGTAGTGGGGTGGGGGAGATCGTGAGTTTCATTCCCGCTCCTTACGCTCATAATATAATTTTTCGCCATATTCAATTTGAACTTTTGATGCTGATTTTGGGTTTAGATTATAATATATATTATTATTAATATATATTATATATAATAATTAATATATATATATATTAAATTTATAATATAATATATAGTTAAAACAATATATTGTAAAATAAAAACTAGCCCCAAGAGTTAGGCTCCAACCGGTCAAGTCAGGCTCGCCAATCGGGAGGTCCCACAGGGTCAATTCCCCGAAGCTCTTGGTCAGGTCCAGAAATAGGCGAGGGGTGCGACCCCTTCGGTTGTGTGTCACCTAGCGTTCTCCGATCCTGGATGGAGCGGACCCACTGACCAGGGGTTTCCGTGAACCAGAAAGTAAAAAAAAATAATTGTAAAATTTTTTTTTATAATATATTATATATATATATAATATATAAATATATATATATAATATTAAAAAATAATAAATAAATAATAAAATAAAATAAAATTCCACCTTGGAGCCAACTAGGCAAAATCACCTTCTCTGAGCCAAACTGGTGAATCTGAAGATGACACTTGTCACAGTGTCACTGGCTGAAACTGGAGAATATTCTCTGCATGCTGATTGGGCATCCAATCAACCCTAGTCGAACTTTGACTTTGACTTTTTTAACCAAACTTTCAAAAGCTCTAACTTTTGCATACGATGTCTGTTTTTTAAACCGTTTGCGGCATTGGAATCCTAGCGATAAACTCTATCCGGTCATTTAGGTCTAAAGAAATTCTGAGCACTTTTATGTTTTAGCTAAAATACTAATCCCTGATCACGAACTAACAAGGCCTAACCATGACAAGCATTTCGTCAAACACATAGTGAAAATATAATATAGAGGTCATAATTACATATCTAAACATAAGGGTCTCATACTTATTTGAGAACTGTCAAGAAGGTTTGATTCCCTCTCACAATAGCTACAATATCATCTATTAGGTCATGTATTAATTAACCATTCATTTACCAATCAAAACATGATGAGATCTATAACTAAAGTATGTCATAAAACCTTTCTTATAACCAATGTATAACCAAAATAATAACCATGATAGAACAACCATAAACGCCACATAATAACAAGTATAATTACTCATGAAATACAAGAGGAAAATATCTCTTATTAACATATGCAAATCGAACCAATTCAGGGACTTCCACGTACCACCTGACCATAGATTGGATTGAACCAAATATTTCTTTCATCCAATCACCCTCATGTCATATTCCAAACATGAATGTGGGATCTCATGGAATAAACCAAGCAAAACAAAACCAGGGATTCTAAGGTCAAAACACCTTAACCCTCAACTAGTGATTCCACCTCACAATCGGACATCACTAACCATTACCAGATCAGACTCTACCCAAGTTGTCCAGGGCTCCATAGCATTTGTTTCAACCCGGCTCTAGGACTAGTAACTCAACCCATAGTTGTCGCAAGGCTTCAGAGCATTTTTCCAACCAAGGCTTCTAGGACTAGTAACTCAACCCAAGTTGTTCCAAGGCTTCTAGAGCATTTGTCCAACCAAGGCTCCAGGAACTAGTAACTCAACTCATAACCATAAGTAACATGGGCACCAATAAAAAAAAATGATAAAACCAACAACGCCATGTTTATCCAGGAAATGGAAAGGCTAGGAAAAACTATTGTTAATCCAGACAACCTCCATGTTGGGTTGTGTTATTTTTTTTTGGACCCTATATTAGGTTGGGCGAACCTACCTATGGTTTTCGGTCCACAGTTTTGGACGCGATGGTTTTCGGTCCATGGTATTGGATGCTTCGGCATGTATAAATATGTATTGTAACATTGAAAGGAATATAATGAAAAATCAAGCTGGTAGTCTCGGTCTTGAGATCCAGTGGGAAATCTCTGTGTATATGTGTTTTATGTGTTATGCTATCGCATTTTTATTTTTCCTGTGATTTAGAATTCATATGCAGGTAATTTCTGTATGGGGTTAAAACCTACACTCCATGCCAATAAAAAATCATAACCAAATAACCACATGCATGCACCATGAATGCCAAAACTAACAAGGAAATCATACATGCAACTCAATACATGCAAAGTAATCTCGTTGTAGTTGTTGATCCCACTATCCATTGCACTTTCTTATTTTCCTTCCTTTCTTTCTTCAAATGCAATGTGTGCCACAATGCTCCAAGAATGCTCCAAGAAAAATCTAAGCGTGCAAGAGTATGAGAGAGAGAGAGAGAGATCCAAAATTGAATTGACAAAAGGTTAAACTGACAAAAGCTATGAACTAATCCTCATAAGACTTTTTTTCATTGAGGCCTTTATTTTCTTCATTTTTGTCTATTTTTTCTTCAATTTTCATCACATGCAATTATGTGACCTTTCACCTTCCTTTTCTCCTAATTTTGATTATTTTCATAAGTAAAATACCAATAAATACTTCTTTTCCTTTGCCAATTTCCATAGCCATTCATTAGTCACAAGTGATCCTCATCACTATGTTTTTTCCCAACATTCAACTTGGAATACATGTCCCATGACCTTGGTTATTATTTTTCCTTTATTAACTTTATTGCATGGATTTTTAACTAGGGTTGTTACAAAACCCTCCCCCTTGGGGAACACCATCCTTGGTGTTCATTGACACCTATAAACCAGAAAAACACATGCTTCCCATGGAGCTTTATAACACAACTCAATGCAATATTAACATACATATGCATATACATAGACATGACCAAAACACAACATCAAAATATATACCAAAATACATTTGCTCAACTAGTGAGTAGAGAACGATACATAGCCCGCATCTAATCAATCATCTCCCATGTAGCTTCATCGGGCCCAGAGTGCTTCCACTGCACTTTAACTTGCTCGATCGCTCGATTACAGACCATGAGCATATTTCACTGCAAAATGCACTGAGGTTCCAACTAGAATTCTCCTTTTAGTTCCACCTACACACAAACTAGTCAATCACATGATCAACATCTTTCACATACTTATTAAGCAATGACACATGGAAAACATCATGGAATTTCACTCTTGGAGGTAATGCAAGTCCGTAGGTTGTTGTTCCAATCCTTTCAAGAATCTTGGAAGGCCCACAATACCAAGGTGCTAGATTTGCACATGACCCAATCGTCGAGTAGCTCTTCATGGGCTTGATGCGCAAGTACACATGTTCCCCAACTTGAAACTCCTTAAATACCCTTTGTTGATTTTCATAACTCTTCTGCCTATCATGTGTTGTCTTTAGATTCTTCTTGATAACCTGTGTTTCATGTTCCATCTCTGCCAACATGTTTGGTCCAATCAATACCTTGTTCATTGAATCACTCCAAATGATAGGAGTATTATAACTCTTCCCATAAAGTGCCCACAAACTCCACCAGTGGAAGATACTCTTCCCACTTTTGCTACTGATACATAACATACATTCTCAACATGTCCTCTAAAATCATGTTGACCCTCTCTGTATGTCCATCTATTTGTGGATGATAAGTTGTAATAAAGGCCAATTATATACCCAAACCTGCAACAACTCCTTCTAGAACCTAGAAGTGAACTTGGCATCTCTGTCGGATACAATCTTCTTTAGAACACCATGCAACTTCACTATATCCCTGATGAAAACATGTGCTACCTCACTAGATGAATTCGTAGACTTCACTGGAATGAAGTGCGCCACCTTTGTCTACCTGTCAACCACAACCATGATAGAGTCATGTTGTCTAGATGTCCTCAGAAAACATGTAATGAATTCTATGGAAATTACCTCCCATTTCCACTCTAGAATCGGAATCGGTTGTAATAACCCACCTGGATTCTTACACTCTACTTTTACCTATTGAAAATCCAAGCATCTCACAAAAAACTCCGCCACCTCTTTCTTCATATTTTACCAATGGTATAACTTCTTAACCATTGTCAATGTCTTTTGATATTCCAAGTGACTTGAATATGACATAGCGTGACATTCCCTCAAGATAATCTTCTTGATCTAATTGTTTTCCGACACATAGATCATGTCCCTAAATCTGACCAAACCATATGTTGTGAGATGATAGTCCACATCCTGTTCACCTATACCCTATTTTTGTAACCCATGCTTAAGTTGTTCTGAACTATCATCCTGTTGTCTTGCATGAAAGATCTGATCCTATAGACCTATCCCATATGACCTCATAGTTGCTATGTGATTTACCTGTACTCTTTTGCTAAGAGCATCTGCAACCATGTTCTCTTTTCCTTTAATGTACCTAATCTCAAAGTCAAATTCACTGGTCCTAGCCAACTACCTAGATTTCCTGGCATTCACATTAGGTTGGTCAAATAAATATCTCAATCCACTATGATCACTCATCAAAATGGATCTCTTGCCCAAAAGATAGTGTCTCCACATCTTCAATGCATGGACGATCATTGTCAACTCAAGATCATGCATCACATAATTATGCTCATGCTAATTCAATTTTCTCAATTCATAGCACACTATATGTCCTTCCTACATCATAAACCCACCAAGTCCTCTCTTGTAAGAATATATGCATACCACAAACTCTTTATCTGGATCTGCAACCTTTAGATTTGGAGCATTTGTAAGAAACTGCTTCAATTGCTCAAAACTCACTACACATTCCTATGGTCATTCAAATTTATTTCCTTTCCTCTGTAGTGATGTGATAGGATATGAAATCCGTGAGAATTTCTTGATGAACCTCCTATAGTAACCTGCTAAACCCATGATTGATTTGACATCATCCACATTCCTAGGAGTTTCTCATTCCATAATAGCTCTTATCTTTTCTGGATCCACTATTATGACTTCCTTGGAGACCACATGTCCCAAAAAATGTACCTTTTATCTGAAAGAAAATGCATTTACTAAGCTTGACATACAACTGATACTCTCTTAGCAATCTCAATATTGTTGCTAAGTGTTCAGAATGCTCTTCCTCATTCTTAGAATATATCAATATGTCATCAATCACATACTTGTTTAGATAAGGATGCAACACATTGTTCATCAAGAATATAAAAAGTAGTTGGAGCATTAGTCAAACCGAAAGGAACTACAAAAAAATCATAATGCCCATACCTGGTCCAGAAAGAATTCTTGTAAATGTTCTCTTTTTTGATGTGTACTTGATGGTATCATGATCTCAAATGAATATTCGAAAACATTGTTGCTCCTTTCAACTAGTCAAACAAGTTGTCAATCCTTGAAAAAGGGTTCATGTTCTTGATCGTCACCTTATTCAACTACATGTAATTAATGCATTACCTGAGAGTACCACCCTTCTTCTTCACAAACAACATTGGTGCACCCCAAGGTAATACCCTTGGCCTAATGTATCCCTTATCAAGCATTTGCTTCAACTACAACTTTAGTTCCACTAACTTTGGTGTGCTCATCCTGGAAAGTGCTTTTGATTTCAATGTTGCTCCTGGTAACTCTTAAATCTATGCTAGAAACACTTCCTGGAACTGCTACAAAACTAAATACCTCTTCAATACATCCACATCCTCAACATCCTTACCTTTATCACTATAAATATGCACTGCAAATAATACACACCCTTTCTTGCGACTATGCTTTTCCTGCATAGTTGTAACCATTCTAATTGGTGTCACCTTCTTCTTACCCTGCAAGATTCTTTGTTCTCCATTTTCATCCAAGCACTCAATAGCCTTTTCATAACAATCCACCTTATTCCTTTGAAGATACAACCAATCCATACCAACAACATATTGTATGATCCCAAAAGAAGCACATTGAGATAGCCTAATGTAGACATATCATTAAACTCAAATGCACAAGCCCTTACCCAATGATGAACCATTTTCTTAGTAATTATAGCCAACTGCGCTAACCAAGACTCTACGTGCACTTCTTTATTCAAACCACACTTATCCATCAGGTCAGGATTAACATAACTATAATTAGATCCAGGGTGAATCAAGATAGAAACAACTTGATCACGAAGCTTACCATCTGTCTTGATAATAGATGATTGGTGATCTTCCTACCTATTATCCAATGTTGCATAAATCCAAGGAATACTTTGTCCAACATCCCCCACTATCTATGCCTCTTGAGCAGTGTAAATCTGCGGTTTTCAACCCTGATGCTATGGAAAATCCATCCTACGATGCTCTCCTCCACAAGTCCAACACTATAAAGGCTTCATGCCATCACCCTTGTTCTGCTCCTCAGACTAAAATCCATGTCCTCTATTTCATGCATTGAAATTATTATGTGGTGTTGCATTTTCCTTGTCATTTGTATCTTGTGCTTTTCCTCTCTTTTTAACCCACTTTCCTTTATTATTCTCATTACCCTTCCAATCCTACTTAGTCTCAAATCTGCGCTTCGATTATTGATAACAATGTTTCAACTTTTCGATGGCTTCTTCCAATGATCTACACTCATCAAACTCAATCATGTCTTTGATTCACATCGAAAACCAAGTGATTGACATCGACAACCAAGTGATGAATCTTTGAATCTTCACTTTCTCCTCCTTAATATAAAGCACATATCTTAGAAACTCTAATAATATGCTAGTATAGTCCTCAACGGTCATAGATCCCATCTTCAACTCATAAAATTCCTTCACCTTGTCATTGTAATATCTCTAAGATAGACACTTCTTTGAGAAAAGTCTCTAAAACTCACTCCAAGTTAGCTCCTCTATCCAAATACCACTTGTAGAAATTCCTTGTAGATTCAAACTGTAGATTGTAATATGCTAAAACAATTGACTTGAATCTACTCTACTCATTAGCGAAAACAATAAACAATCGATGAAATCACCAAGCATAAACGAGAAACAATTCATACACATAACACAATAATTTTTTGGGGAAATCCATAGCGAAAAACCCCTACTATCGATATATTGCATTAGTCAGCAAATATGAGAATATAACAATGTTGTGCTCAAGCCCGAGCAACCTCTACACTATCTCAATCTATCTCACTGCTTCCTAGGCAACCCTTTGGATTAATACAATATGCTTTGCTCAACCTTGAGCTTAACCTGCACAAGTTTTTTCTATCCTCTATCTGAGTGACTACCTTTGGCCAATATTGAGCCAAATTTCCAAGTCGCCAAGCCTCCAAGCTCTTATTTCCTTGCAATGTTCAATGAGGAATTAATCCTATATTTAATAGGAATTCTCCTCCATTGGATTGTGTAGTTCCTTTAGGATATTCCTCTCATTTCATGCACCATATGTACAATTCAGATGATTATACAACTGATAGTAGATTGTCCCTAAACTCAAATCTCAATTGGATCTTTCTCAAATTTGACATGCATGAGTTAATTATGAATGAATATTCAGCTTACTGGTTGATCACTTCACGCAACACCACACTGCACTTCAAGCAGCACCACATTTCACTTCAGGTAGCACCATGTTGCACTTCAGGCAACACCACACTCGACTATATGCAACACCACACTACTATACCTCCCATTAGTTCCTCCATCAGTTGGAACTAGTTTAACTGACTTTAACTCTGTTGGACTGAATTAATTAATTACAACTCAAAATAAACTCAACCTAGGCCCCTAAAATTTAAGAACCACTCTACATGACTCTAGATAGAATCCTAACACGAATTAACTAAGCCAACTAAGTCAAACTAACTTAGTTAACTATTACAAGTTGCTATGAGAATTAGAATTACAATTTAATTCCCAATTTAATTCAAGGACAAATTAAATTAGGATTTTTCTTGATGCTATTTTTAACATTTCTTGTTTCTATTTTCAACACCTATGACATTCTTTACATCTTCCCACCAAATATTTGCCTTATCTTTAAGATTGAATGTAGCTATCATGGATTTAACTTTCTCTGAGTAATCATGCAACCAAAATAACTTATTCATCCCAAGCAACCATGCCTCTGCATCCCATGACTTCTTCATTTCTCCATCAAATGTAGGAGGCTTTACTTTCTTAAACTCATCCGGAAAATATCCCCCATCACTCCTCCTAAAAGCATGATAACGATGATGACCATGATACATGTTTGAACCAAACCTAGAGTAAATCACATGTTGACTACATCTCCTATCATGTGTATCCAAGAATATTCCATCTTTGTCTGTGTCATCTCTATCCAACCTGTGCCCACTAGGAGACCTGCTACCATATGATCCATTAGTTCTGTCCTCCTATCCATGACTGATCCTAAGTGGTCCTTGTCTTTGCAAGTCTGAAAAAATATGAAGGATAACTACATTAAGCTCTACTTGTTTCTCCTATGACCTAGAAAGTATTTCCTACGACTGATTTGTTCTGTCATTATTTTCCTTACAACTCTTGATCTCTACTTTGAAACTTCTCAATGTATCTGCTCTGTCAAGGGAGTACTTATCACCATGTTTCTTATCTGATCTATAGGGAGAATCACGTGAAATATAGTCCACCACTTGTCATCTTTGATCTTCTTTCTGCAAACATACTATGTCAAATAAACAAAATCAAACATACCTCAATGAAGTTCAAGGAAGGTTATCTCATCTGCAAGATCAATCCATATTAGCACGATACATGTATATATACATGAAATCAACATGTCCATCATCCCAACAACAACATCATCAACTTCAACAAGACGACACAACTACAACAATGACCATCACCATGCATACATAACAAACATATATACAACCTACATGTATGGAGAACATACACATTCTGCCCATCCAGTCCAAGTATTGAACCTGAGAACTCTGATACCACTTTGTAACACCCTCCTCCCACACTTACCTAGGTTCACTAGTCCACTAGGGTAAATATGTGACAAAGAGTTACTATGATATTACTCAACCTCCTAGGTGCAGTTAATGAAGTGGAATCGACAAACTAAAACCTTACTAGCCTTCCTCAGGAGCTACATGACCCATGGAAGCCAAACAACCACTCCAGGTGCCCAAACCATGAGTTAACTTGCTTTTTAGTGATCTGGACTCCCAGTTGCTTGCATAACAAGGAAATTCAATGACTGTAAGTCTCAAGTCGCATGGATGACCCTGCTTCCCAAGGATTGCAACCTAAATTACCCAGTTCTTAGGAAGCAACCCCAAGATCTGAGCCACTTTCATAGGGATAGGATCCAAACCTATGCCCAAAACTGGATAGGACTTTCTGGAATGATGAATAAAACAAGTACAAACCCATTAATGTAACACTTAGACAAGAACTTGACCTAACAAGGCCTAAGCATGACATGCTTTCCATCAAACACATAGTGAACATGTAATCTACAGGTCATAAATACATATCTAAACATAACGGTCTCATACTTATCTGAGAATCGTTAAGAAGGTCTGACTCCCTCCCACAATAGATGCAATATCATCTATTAGGTCATGTATTCATTAACCATTCATTTACCAATCAAAACATGATGAGAGCCATAACTAAATTTTGTCATAAAACCATGCTTATAACCAACATATAACTAAAATAACGACCATGATATAACAACCATCAAAACCACATAATAACAATTATAACTACACATGAAAAACAAGAGGAAAATAACTCTTATTAACATATTCAAATCCAACCAATTCACAGACTTCCATGTACCACCCGACCATATATTGGGCTTAAGCAAATATTTCTTTCAGTCAATCACCTATGTGCCATATTCCAAGAATGAACGTGGGATCTCATGGAATAAACCAAGAAAAAATAAACAAGGTCTTATAGAGGCCAAACCACCTCAACCCTCAACCAGTGATTCCACCTCACGGTCGAACATCACTAACCATTACTAGACTGGTTTCTACCCAAGTTTTCCAAGGCTTCAGAGCATTTGTTCCAACTCAGCTCCAGGACTAGTAACTCAACCCACCAAGGGATCCAGAGGGTTTTTCCAACCAAGGATTCCAGGACTAGTAACTCAACCCAATTTGTTTCGGGGCTTCCAGAGTGTTTGTCCAACCAAGGATTCAAGAACTAGTAACTCAACCCACAACCATAAGGAACATGAGAACCAATCAAAAAACAAATGGGAAAACCCACAACACCATGGCTATCTAGGAAATGAAAAGGCTAGGAAAAATTGTTGTTAATCCAAACAATCCTCCATGCCAATGATAGATCATAACCAAATAATGACATGCATGCACTATGCATGTAAAAACTAGCAAAGAAATCATACATGCAATTCGATACCTGCAAAGAAATCCCACTATAGATATTAAACCCGCTATACCCTTGTGCTTTCCTGCTTTCCTTTCTTTCTTTCTTCAAATCCGATGTGTGCCACAATGATCCAAGAATGCTCCAAGAAAACTCTAAGTGTGCAAGAGTAGGAGAGAGAGAGAGAATAGAGAGAGGGAGAGATCCAAAACTAAACTGACAAAAGGTTAAACTGACAAACGCTGTGAAATTATCCTCATAAGCCTTTTTATCATTCAGGCCTGTATTTTTTCATTTTCCTCTATTTTTCCTATAATTTTCCTCACATGCAATTTTGTGACCTTTCACCTTCCTTTTCTCCTAATTTCCTTTATTTTCGTAAATAAAATGCCTCTTTTCCTTTGGCATTTCCTTTGCCAATTTCCATAGTTGTTTATTAATCACGAGAGATGCCCATCACTGTGTTTTTTCCCAACATTTAGCTTGGATTACACGTCCCATGACCTTGGATTTTCTTTTTCCTTTATTAAATTTATTATATGGATTTTTTAACCGAGGTTGTTACACTTATCATGTCTTGTTGTGTTATATAAACATTTTGACTTGGTTAAATTACAAACAAAAAATAAAAAATACTTATTTAATCCCTCATGGTGCTTGTTAGAGTAGGAGTTAAGATACATCTAGACTCGTACAATCTTGTTTTTTGTAGTACTTATTATATCTTTCTTATTGTAATTTATATTCAATGTTGCATTTTGATTTTAGTAACAAATATATTTTTATTTTATTTTTATTATTTGAATATAATTTTTCCCAAGGAAAAATCACAACTTTTATTATGTGAAATATTGAAAATTACATATTATAGATGTTGTTGTGAGAGTATATGCCGAAAACAAATGGCCCTACCACATACTGAAAAAGTCTAAGAAGGATTGTAAAAAATTTTAGTTGATATGCTTACAGTATGGATAACAAAAAATATATAATATCTATGATCAATACAAAAAAGAAACATAAGATCATCGTAAAGGTCCAGAGACAATCTGCAAAAGTTAGGGGATTGTTGCCCCCTGTGGAGGTTGCGTTATAAATGGCCTGTGAAAATACTAATAAAATCCATGCCCATTTTTCCTATATCATCCAATAAACATGAGGTTGTTGTGCTTCCTCCTTGGAAAGGTTGCCAGAAAGTTGATTCCTTTCCTTGTAAATATGTCGAACAACTGAGATTTTAATGACAGAACATCATCCAATAAATTCCTGAGTGTGTGCACATGACATTCAGCTTGCATATTGAACCAGATTATAACAATATTTGAATCACCAAATATCTCGAGGTGATGGATATCTTTCTCAAGGGCATAAATCAGAAGATGTCCAAGGTTTTTAAGTTCGGAAAAATTGTTTGTGCCTCTCCCTAATCCAATATTTGTTTTATAATAATGGTCATCATTTAAATATAAGACAACGCCACCACCACAACCATTCAGTTGTGTTGAACCATTGAAGTAAGCCCATGGCAAATATTTAGCTATGGTCTAGGCCACAATAGTCCTATGTTGATGCCAAGGATCGTCATCCGACAACAAATTGTAGAGAGCAGTGATGTGAGGGATGGATAAGGTTCAATTAGGAGTTGAATCTTGAAAAATATATTTGTTCCTTCCTATTTGAATACACCAGCAAACCAATAGGTGGAGATTGTGAATTTTAGTTGGGTGTGCATGATTCCACCAAGGTTCCCAAGCGGCCTAGATAGATTCTCCCGACCACCTCAAATTGATATCCAACGATTGATATACTTGATGCCATAGATCAATTGCAGAGGGGAATTGAAGAAATATATGATCAATGGATTCTACATCATTCTTACAGAAGATGCATTATATGGGGCCCTGAAAGGAATGTTGATGCAAATTGTCTGTTGTAGGGGCTTTTTTACGAAGTAAACACCATATGAGAAGCTTTTCCTTTGAAGATATTTTTAATTTCCAAAGCAAGTGCCACCACCAAACATTGTTCTGGGGCTCATGCTCAACAAAAACGTAAGGATAATCATCTTTAGAAGAGTAGGTGCTCGATTTGGAAATGAACCAAGTGAGTTCATCATCCCGGTCCTATATCCTTATGTGAGCTTCAGATAATGCATTGGTGAAGTCATACCACTTATAATGCCATGGAGCCAAAATCTGAAGGTCCTATGTAGATTTCCAAGCCCGTGCAAAGATAGTCAACTTGTCAGGATCCACAATTTGATTTAGAGTCCTAATATCATATGGCTCTAGGAATCGGATGAGATCATGTGAGAGAATGTGTGTGTTCACACTCCTTGACCAGGTGTCTAAGCCAATGTGAACCTTGACTCCTAACCCCACTTTCTAGGAAAGGCCTGATTGAACATATGTAATAGAGTTCAATATAGATTTCCATATGGTTTAGATAACCTTTGTCTTCCAATTGGGCCACCTGATCCAATCTAATATGTTCTACAGACTGAAATATTTCCTAATAATCACCTCGGTCCATAGACTAGAAGAGGTAAGGATCTGCCAGCCCAATTTTTCTTCCAGCGCTCTTGAGAAATATTCGATATTCTTCATCCCCCATCCACCCCATTTCTTGGGCAGAGCAATATGTTCCCACCTTACCCATGCAAAATGTATACCTTCCTTACTTCTGCACCAGAGGAATCTGCAACATAATTGTTGGATTCTGGATAATATACCTTTAGGGATCCATGTCAGTGACATCCAATACACATGAGTAAATTCCAAAACCAATTAAATAAGAACAATTCTCCAAGCACGAGAAAGCTAGTGATGATGCCATATGTTGATTCTTCTTTCAATATTAGTCGCCAACCATGTCCAATCTGCAATTTTATATTTATTGGGTTTGAGTCGAAAACGAAGATATTTGAAGCCTTCATCAAATGCCAAATTTCTGTATGGAAATCTCTGAATAACATAGTCAATTTCATATTGGGAACATCCTAATTTTGTCAAGGAATAATTCTCTTGATTTCTTACCATTATTGTAGCCTTGAAAAAGAGATTGAGAATGACATTAAAAGAAGTGGAATCATTGGCCGACCCATTCAGAAATATAAGTACATTGTCCACAAAAATTAAATGAGATAAAATAACATTATGCAAATTTGATTCCTTTTAATCTCCCATGAAGCTTCTCCTTGGTGATTAATCTTCTCAGGCCGTCCATGACCAGGAAAAAGAGAAGAGGTGATAGTGGGCAGCCCTGCCTTAAACCACGCTCAACATTAAAGAAGTTTGAGGTTGATCCATTAGTAAGGATATTGTAAGATACAAAATGAGAGACAACACATGATCCATAATATGAAGTCATGGGGAAACCCCATATGGGTCAGTAACATCCTGAGATACAACCAACTGATTTTGTTAAAATCTTTAGAGAGGTCAATTTTAAATATCATGCCCTTTAACTTATTGATTTTTAGTGAATGAAGACCTTCCTGCGCAATCCCAATGGCTTCATAGATCTGATGGTTATTTAAAAAGGAAATTTGTTCTTGTGAAATATGTTGGGATAAGTTAGGCTTAATGTGAATCCCAACGATTTTAGCAATGATCTTATAGATGTAGTTACAAAGAGAAATGGGATGAAAGTCACTAAAATAGCTAGGGTTATCAAATTTGGGAATCAAGGAAATAAAGGTGGCATTAAAAGCATCGTACATCCTACCATTCTTTTGGAATTCCTTGATAACCCCAAGGAGATCGTGCCCAAGCAGTTCAAGTAATTCCAGGTAGAATTCCATAGGCCAACCATCTGGGCATGGGCTCTCGTCTTTCCTGAACCATTTGAGGACAGCTTCTAGTTCCCCAATAGACACAGGTGCATTGAGTGCTTCTGTTGCCTCCTCATCCACAAATATGGGGAATAGACCAACAATTTTAATGATTTCATCAAGCAATATATTATGTGGAGCTTCAAATAATTTCTCAAAATGTGATATACCTAGATTGACAAGACTGTTAAAGGATTTCATAGATGAACCCTCACCATCTTCCAATGACCAAATAGTATTGCTAGCTTTCTGCCCTTTGGAAAATTGCTGAAAAATAATCGTATTATCAACTCTAGCTTGGATCCATATGGCTTTTCTCTTGAGTCTCCAACGATCCTCCCTATCTTTTAAGATTCTGAGGTAATCAGCTTTGAGTTTGATGATTTTCTCTTTTGCTTCCATGGATACATAACCTCCTCCAACTGGATATTATAATATGGCAAGAGATTCTTCTATGAGCCTGAGAGATTCTTCGTCCTTCTTTTTATTTTCCTTTTCCTAGTCAATCATCTTCTTTTTTAGAAGGTTGATCTTCTCAACAAAATATGTAGCCATAGACTATCCTTCGAATAGAGAATTCTACTACCATGTATCTTTGACAATGCATTGATAGTCCTTGTCTCGAATCAATGTTGAATTCAATTTAAAAGGGGCTTTTGATTTAGGAGATACACCAACTATCTCAAGATATATAGGTGAGTGATCTGAAATTCATCCTGAGGAAACCCATTTTCTAACCTTCACAAATTGTTCCATAAGGGCCTCCTTGATGAGAAATCTATCAATTCATCTAGCAGGCATTACATCCCCCGTTCTCGAATTTCTCCAAGTTGGTTGTAAACGCGACACATGAATATCTATCAATTTGTTTTCCTCCAACAATTGAACAAAGTGGTCCACGAGGGAATCGATCTGGGCATGATTTCCCCACGACTCTACGTGTCCAATATAGAAATTTAGATCACCTCCCAAAATGAGATTGTCCACTTGCAAAATTGAGGATCTCGTGATATTCTCCCAGACTTCCGCTGACCTGTGATAGGGGCCATATGTATTATAATATGAATTTCCATCCCTAAATCTTCTAAGAATATATCTACCATTAATACTCCACCCCTCCCAGATATTTAACAACTTCATAGTCCTTTCATCGACACCTACAGTTATGCCACATGATCTGCCTTGTACATCTAATGCATGGAAGGTCCAACCAGGTCTGAGGGCTTCCAAAATCAATTAGATATGTGAGATAAGCCTGAGTGTATCTTGTAAGAAAACCACATCAACCTTTTCTAAAAGTCTAAAAGCCTCCTAAAGGCTAATTTCTTAGTGGAGCTAGCCAGACCCCTATAGTTAAATGAGATACACTTCATCGGGACACTAGATCCGAGTTGCGTCTTGCTCTAAGAACCCTTTCAAGTGATAATTTCCTACCTTATGCTACATCCATGCTTGCCTTATGATTGGCCTTATAAATGAAGGACCACCTTCCACAGACAAGTTTATTCAATTTTGGAGGGGAAGATTGTCCAATTATGCGCCCATGGGAACAGATTGTTTGCCTAAGGATCTCAGAAATTATCTATGGCTGGATTTGGATTCGGATGAGGCGTCCCCTTTATCATTATCAAGGGTCAGGGAGGCACAAGGGATTCTAGGGGAGGGGGTTTGGCAATAGGTAGGGATAGAGACCGGAGCACAAGTAATAGAACTAAAAAAACAACCAGAAGTGATGAACCCATAGTGATGAGATAGAAAATATACATCCAAAGTATGCATACTATATGGATCAAGGGGAGAAAGGGAGAAAACAGTACCCGAAGTGCATGTTGCTGCAGATGCTTGAGACCTGGTGGAAATTGGAGACAGAGGGCGAGAGGAGGAAGAGTGTTTCTCTTTGTCATGTTCTTGTCCTCTTGTTTTACGAGTCGATGGCTTTTGAGACATTTGATTCAACACATTAGTATTCGTGCCCTGACCATCTTCCCCGATTGCTGAATCTCGACCCTGATTTTCTTTAGCTAGTAGGGGACAATCCTTATATATATGGCCAAGTTCATGGCATCTACGGCACCAGAAAGAAACTCCTTCGTAGTCCAATTTCTGTAATATGATGTTACCCCACCATTGCAGCCTTTGGCTTCAGACCAAACCCTCGCGTGTGTCCAGATGAACAAAAATGTGAGCGTAGACCATCATTCCAGACTCTACGAAGGATTTTTCATAGTCTAAGAACACCCCCAGGTCATTACCAACACACCTGAAAACATATTTAGTCCAAAATTGAAGTGGTAATCCAGACATTATGACCCAAATTGAACTTGCCTCCAATTTTTCTCTCTATGGATCAAATAACGAGGTCTATTGTTTCAGCAAAACCAACATCATTTCAATGTGCCAATATTTTAGCAAGACCCAGGAAACATGCTCAGGTCTATGGAAACACAGGGAAAACCATCCTCTGGTCATGGTTACCACCAATGGGAATGAATTGAGAATTTTCTCCTAAATTTCAGCAACCCACTTCTTCAAACATGACACTTAGTACTCTCTACCATGGACCCTTCCAACTAATACACTATATGTAGTGTCCATGAATTCATCCAACCTAATGCCCTCCCCTAACACCAGTAGTCTTCCTCTTTCTCCAACTTTGGTGATTTTTGTTTTGTTTTCACATTTCTTTTGAGGCCCTCCCTCCGAAACAGTAGGGTCTTGTGACTGCAAATCCAAAGAGGAATTAACCCTAGCTTTCGTCTACATGCAATCTGGGGAATTGACTAGGGGACCAACAAAGAAAATTGATGTTTGAATAGGTGCGAAGATCTAAAGGTCCTGAAAGATGTTCACAACATCTATAGGATGGTTCTTCCCTCCAACTATAAGAGAAAGAACCCTAGCGGGACCCGAAACAGAATTATAATTTGTCTCTTCCAAGATCCCACCCTGGTGGGGAACTCGGTCGGTGAGTAGATGAGAAAGGGTTGAAGCATGTTGCTAGGAATTGTAGTGAAGATGGTGAAGGAATTGAAATATTGGCATGCATATGAGAAAAGGGATCCACAGGAATCTCAAAGCTCAGAAACCCAAGCGTGTGCTGACTAGCAAACAGAAGTACTAACAAAGTCCTCAGGACTAGGCTTTCAAAAACCACCTTGGATGAAACCCTAACCTCCATCACATGAGAGACCGGTAACCCTTATGTTTCCGATGGATCCAACATTAGAGGTTGAGGTGGCGATTATGTCCATATTGGTACTTATTCATACAGGTTGGAAGAATAATCAATGAGATCTTTGTCCATCTCAGCATGTGGATCATGTCTTGCATCCATCTGAAGCCTCCTTGAAAACCGACAAAAAAACCTCACTCCAAAAACTTACCTGTCAACAACCCTAGAAAAATCACTAGAGTCGATTTCCCAGACCGAAAACTACAATAAGCTTCAGCTCGTTGATGGGAGTTAACCAAACTTGCTCAGAGGGCCAGGTTCAAGTCCTCGCACAAAGACAAAGCCATCCTTACTCAATCACCTAGAATAAAATTATTCTATTAAATTGAATATTATATTAAGTGTTTTTTATAACTTTTTTCAATTTTTTTTTGAAATGTCAGTAATTCTTGCATATTAAACAAAAGCCATGTGGTGGCAATGTGCAAAAAAAAAAAAGCAGTGACATTGCCACCACGTGGCTCTTACTCGTTTAAGTTTTTTAACCCATTATTTTATGATTCCTTAACACTTAGGCTTATTCATAATCCTTAAGTATTATTTTATAAGATGCAAATGTATGTCTAAAGAAATATGCTAAAATAATTAAGGTTTTGATATGGTGAATGAAAATATTTTTAAACGTTAAGTTTTAACTAATTTAATGGTTGTAAATTATGAGCGAAAGGTGATTATTTGTTGTTTTAATGGATTTTGTCCATCGACATCTTCTTTCTAGAAATGGGTTCATCACAATGAGTCATAGAAAAAAGAGTTGTTATTCTACTCAAAAGGATTCTTTGTGGTGTTCTTTAAAAATTTAGAGGAATGACATAAGGTTTTTGACCAAGCACTCTAGTTTTGGGGTTGTTTTGGACTCTCAATGCAACCATGGTTTCTTGACTTTAATCCTCTTGCTATGACATCTCTCGCAACTCTAGTATGGGTAAGGATTCCTAATTTTCCCATCCATTTGACACATCCATATATCTTAGAAGACGTGGGAAACTTAATATGTCGCTGCATCAAAATAGATAGGAATTCGAAAGGAATTCCCACATTTGCTCGCATCTGTGTTGAAGTGGACCTCATTAAAGGGATGTCAGATAAAATCCTACTCAAGTGGAGAGGTAATGTTTTTATGCAATTGTTGGATTATGAAAATACTACTTTTCATAGGAATTTTCAACAACTTGGCCATCTTTGAAATTTATGTGCCTTTTCACAATGGGCCTTTTCCCCGAGGATTCGAAGATGGCAAGATATGAAGGAAGCAAAAGGGTCCAAGAATACTTCAGATCAAAACTAGGACAATCATCAACAACATACGACATCTATTGTTAAATCAAGTCCTCTGGACTCAGCTCAGCCACTGAAGACACCATCTCATCCCTCAATGGAGGAGAAAAATCCTTTAAATGAAAATGAAATAGACTCGACCATGATTGAGTTGAAAATAATTAATATTATTTTGTATTAATGGAGAATTGGTTACATAGTTGTAACGTATCTCCTTAGTTTAGGATTTGTTCCTAGAATTTAGGAGTTTGGTTGCAACGTCCTGATTTATAAAGTTGTACTTAAATGATGTAATCTTTCATTGATTGTAATAGAGTGTACGAGAGTGATCTCTCTATTTTGAGTGTAGTCTCCAGGCGTAGGCCACACCTATGAGCTACATCTCCTTCTTTTCAATTATGTTCATATTTTATCTTGGTATCAGAGCTCAGATTGGGTGAGCCTGATCTTTTATCACCTTTGTGGCTGCAGTGCCTTTGTAGCTAGCTTGCCTGTGTGGCTTGAAGTGCCTCTGTGGCCGTGTGTACACAAGAGATCTGTGCTCAATTGATCATGTGGACTGCAGAACACCTGGCTCGGACTCGGAAGTTTTTTTTTTCCTGAGTAGAAGGGGGTTGGCGCGGGTTTCTGGCTTGGGAGCGCGCCAGAATTTAGATTGGTGCAACTGTTTGGTAATTAAGCGCGCCAAAGTACTGGATTGGCACGGATTTTTACGGGAAAAGCACACCAGCATTTTTTCCTTGCACGGATTTTAATTTGGCGGGTATTTTTCACTCGGGAGAGCGCAAGTCCACCTTCAAGGGGGTCTACAGGAAGCCTCATCTTCGTTTGGCAATTTACGACGGGTGCAGATCGGAGAAGTTGCAGATCTATCCGGGAGAGGCAGATCGAATCAATTTTGATCAGATCGATTTTTTGGCTGTATTGAAAAACGCCAAATTTGCTCATCTTAGCGGGATTGCCAGATACTGTAGATCAGTGGCAGAGAAGTGACAGATTGATCTGAAAGGTATCGTTTTTTTGTTGTTGGGTAGATTCATTTTCTAGAACTGATTAGAATGAGTATTACGATGGAATCTTACCTTCACGAGTCTAGTAAACTCGATGGATCTAACTTCACGAATTGGAAGTTTAAGATCCAGACCTTGCTTGAGGGTGCAAATGCTTGGTCCATAGTTACAGGTGATGAGCTGAAGCCGAATGCAGGGACATAGGAGAAAGAATGGGAAAAATGAGAGGACAAAGCCAAAGTGTTGCTAAAGATGTCCGTGAAGGACAATATTATCCCACACATCAGAGAATGTAAAACGTCCGCGGAGATCTGGACGACCATCAAGAATCTGTATCAGACCCAGAACACAAGTCGAATTATGACGCTTAAAAGCAAGATATTTTCAATGAGGATGGACGAAAGGGAGACTACTGCTACATTTGTTGCGCGAATTAAAGATGTGAAGGACGGATTGGCGGACATCGGAGAGGCGGTGTCTGATTCTGATCTCGTCTCAATCATACTGAATGGGATGCGTGATGAATTTCAAATGTTCGTGACTGGATTGGCGGCAAGGGAGAAAGTGCCCACATTTGAAGATCTGACAAGGATCTTGCTGCAAGAAGAGGAGCGGCGATAGAACCTGAACCCCCAAAGTGATGATCTTGCGCTGATGGCAAAACGACGACCATTCAGAGGAAAGCAGCCACAACAGAAATCACAGCAGAAAGGAGGAACATCGTAGAAGAATTCTCATAAAGGTATGCTTGCAAATCATTGTGTAAAGAAATGTTATTATTGTGGAAAGAATGGTCATATACAGAATGAATGCTTTAAGTGTAGAAATTTTGAATAATTTAACACATATTCAACAGAGATTATCCTGATCATGTACTATTGCGGAAAACATACACAATACATAAGCTCCTCTACGTTGATCATCAATATAGCAGCATCAATAACAATAAAACATCAAGAGCATTCACACTTTAACACAGTATGTATCCGGGGAAAGCATCTCGCTAAAAACCCCAACTATCTGTATATTAATGATTGATTCATGTAACATTACACAGTATAATGCTTCTCACAAGTATCCTCCACCTGTTACACACAATACAGCTCAGATCTGAATCAATCACTGGCTCAAATCTCTTCCGCTGCTCAATACCTGCACAAGAACCGGTGATAATTCCAAGGCAGCCACGTCTTTCCTTGGCTAAATCACATGAGAACAAGCTACAATGTGGCAAACTCATTGGCATACTCAATCCCCTGATTTGTGCAAGATCTGGTGCACAACTATAGTCACAACTGATAGCAATCTGATTCTCTAACACCTGTCCCTGCTGAACTGAACATGCACTGACATGCAACTGAGTTAACTGATGTATTCATTAGTTGTATTATGAGTTAATAACTTGTGAATTAATTAATAACTAATTCACCCAACTCATCTCTAGTCTATTCGCCAGTTAGACTAAATACAACCAGTTTAACAAAGCTAAACTGAACACAACTCCATCAACTGCACCTCCAGTCCACTAAACTCAACTCACTTGAGTTCTAACTGAAGTCATGCATGCAAATATTCAACTCACCCATAAGAACCATGTATTTCCTTCATGCAATTGCATGTGCCACATCCGTAGCTCGAACTGAAGTGCTCCAAGAGAATAAGATTAAGTTTATAGTCCAAATATTATTGTGAGATAATAATATTTGACTTTTCTATTTTTGACAGCCAGTCTAAAAATAGATTTGATCACTCACGCTGTGATCACTCACACTTTCATCAAAAATAGAATTCCATCTATTTTTCAACTTGATCAATCATCCATAAACAGCAACTTGCAATCCATAGACATGATCCATATGTCTAAAAATAGACATAGTCTAAAAATAGACTTGCGCCAAAAATAGCCTGCGGGCCCACTTAGTGAGGGCGACTCTTTTCACTAAGCTCCATCATCTTGTTGCATTCTCAACAAGCATTTCTTGTTGCACACTTTTCAACAAATATCACATACATACCTTGAGGGCAAAATCAAGATGTCGATCTGATGGCTAGTATGGTTGCTAAAATTTTGTCTGATTTTAGATTGAAGAAGAATAAATGTTATGTTGAATTAATTTTCAGACCATCCATACTTGATAACATCTCAAATTGGTAGGTGTTCGAAGATGACGAGCAAAGCCTTGAGTTCTTGCACTGTGAGAAGACATTCAATAATGCATTCATTGATGAAAAAGAACATGACAGGCTTATGAACGAGAGGGAAGATGAGGAAAAGGATTAGCCCAATGTGATTCCTAAGTCAGTTGTTAAGATGGAGCACTTGTATGACTTTCATGATAAATTCAAGAATTTGACTAACTGCAAAACGCATAGCTCATCCATGAAGTATGAATTGGTCAACCTGGGAACCAAAGAAAACCCAAAAAATGTCAATTTGGGCTTGGGGTGCTCTCCACAATAGAAGGCTGCATTTGTCAAGCTATTTAAAAAATATAAGGATGTCTTTGCATGGACATATGGAGACTTAAAAACCTTTGATACTAGAATTATGCAGCATGTAATTCCTTTGGGAAAGGAGGCTAGGCCCTACCAACAAAAACTTCGTAAGATGCGTCCAAGCCTAGAACCGTTGGTGAAGAAAGAATTAAACAAAATGTTGGATGCTAAAATCATCTTTCCTGTCGGACACACAAGCTGGGTAGCTAATCTCGTGCCAGTAAGAAAGAAAAATGGAGACATCAGGTTGTGTATTGATTTTAGAAACCTGAACAAAGCATCACAAAAGGATAACTATCCTGTCCCTTCTATGGAGCACATTCTTTGCGTTTTTGGGTCTGAAATGTTGTCCCTATTAGATGGGTTTTCAGGATATAATCAAGTGTTGGTATCTAATAGGGTTCAGCTTAAGACAATCTTCAACACTAAATGGGGCACTTATGCATATTGTAAAATGCCTTTTGGACTTATTAATGTGGGCGCCACATTCCAGAGAGCCATGGACATAGCTTTCCAAGGGTTGATTAACAGTTCAGTAGTGGTTTACATGGATGACATCACTGTGCATTCATACCACAGAAGGGATCATATTTATCACCTGAAACAGATTTTCGAAAGATGCCGAAGGTATGGAGTATCGTTGAATCCTAAGAAGAGCGTCTTTGCAGTCACAGAGGGGAAACTACTAGGTCATATCCTCTCTAAAGAAGGGATTGCTATTGATCCTGAAAGAATAGAGACCATCATGAGAATACAACCCCCTGCAAAGAAAAAGGCAATGCAATCTTTCTTCGGGAAGATCAATTTCGTTAGAAAATTTGTCTCAGGTTTTGCAGAAATAGTGCACCCCATGCAACTAATGATGAAGAAAGACGTTGACTATAAGTGGAGCGATGAAGCCAAGGAAGCATTTCAGCGAATCAAGGAAGCCATCGCGGAAACTCCTGCATTGGTCAGCTCCAATTTCGGCAAGGGATTTTTCTTATACAATTTTGCTTCTGATATTTCATATGCTGCAGTACTCACTCAAGAAAATGTTGAAGGCAAAGAAGTCCCTATTTCTTATATGAGCTCTGATCTTCAAGGGGCTGAGTTGAACTACCCAGACATGGAGAAATAAGGCTTCGCAGTTTCTAAAGCCGTAAAACACTTCCACCCTTATTTATTAAAGGCCAAGACTAAAGTAATCGTCCCCCACCCTACTATAAGAGCCCTCTTCATGCAGAAAGAAATGGGTGAACGGAGAGGAAATTGGATAACACACTTCAAGAGTTCGACCTCGAGATTAAGTTGGTAAAGATAGTTCGAGGGCAGGGACTGTGCAGACTATCAGCAGAAGCCTTGGCAGAGAAAGTAGGGGTGCCCAAGGAACCACCAGCGCAAAATCCATAGAATGCACAAGTGGAATTCAGGGAGAAGCCCCTATGGGTTAATGAAGCGCTGATGTATGAGCGTGAAACGTTGGAGGCCCTTTTCGACCTCGAGTCGTGGTATTATGACATCCGCTTTTATCTTACACGGGGGTCATGTCCTGAGCACATGGATGTATCACAACAGAGAGCACTCAGATTGATATCTAATCAATATCATTTGGCTAATAACGCATTATACAAAAAAAATTATGATGGAATCTGGCTGAGGTGTTTGGAGAAGGGTGATGTTGATCATGTCTTGAAAGAAATGTATGAAGACCCAGTAGGTGGTCACTATGGCGAAGAGACCACTGCTCACAAAATATTAAGAGTCGGATATTATTGGCCCACAGTGTTCAGAGACTCGCATGCCCGTGCTCACAAATGCAAGATGTGCCAAACTGTTCCAGCTGTTCCCCTCAGGCCTGTTATGATTTATTGCTCGTTCCAGCAATGGGGCCTAGACTCATAGGCAAGATCACTCCAAACTCTTCACAACAACATAAGTATATACTCACAGTGACCGATTACTTCACTAGATGGATCGGAGCAATCCCGCTTCGAAAGGCAAATGAAGATGAGGTAATGTCATTTATTGAGAAATTCATCATCAAGAGGTATGGCATCCCTGACACTCTCATATTTGATAATGCTTCTTACTTTTCATCACTGAAATTGACAAAATTTGCTATTGATAAATCAATTCACATAAGGTATGCATCGAATTATTACCCCCAGGGAAATGGAGTTGTAGAGTCCTTAAACAAGAACCTCATACGCATAATCCATAAATCTGTTGCTGAAAACTAGAGGAACTGGCACAACGCTCTAACAAATGCCCTTTGGGCCGATAGGGTCACCCCAAAAGTGGCCTTAGGAAACTCCCCATACTTCCTCGTCTATGGACAGGAAGCCATCTTACCTCCAAACGTCACCCTCACTTCTTTACAGCTCTCCCAAGCTTCAAGGGGAACCCCTTCAGCCTTGCTTCAAGAAGGGATCAACCAACTGGTGAGGTTGGAGGAATTGAGAGATAAAGCCAGAAATAAATTCAGAAATCACCAAATGATTGTGAAGAGGTGGTTTGACGCCATTTGGCAGGAGATAAAGATTACCAAGTAGGAGGGCTAGTCTTGAAATGGGACAAGTTGAATAAGCCAAAAGGTAAACACATGAAATTCCAAAACCTATGGTTGGGCCCATTCCAGGTTGTGGAAAAAATTGGTCAAGAAACTTACAGGTTGAAAACTTTATAGGGAGAAACTGAAAAACTCCCTGTTAATGGCTAGCATCTGAAGAGATACTTCCAGTAGCCACCACATGGTGGATACCTCCTGAATAGGTTAGATTTCATTTCATTTTGCTATTAGCTTAGTTCCATTTCCGTCTTTACCGTTCTTATTTTTCTGTAAATTTTATTTTCCTTCTGTTTTGAATTTCAACCTTTTTTAGCCAACTAATTTTGGTCCTCCTGTATTATTTTTACCTTTCTCAGATTTGCCTTCATTCACCACCTTCAGCCTTTCACTTCCTCATTAACCTGCTGATGAGTTTGCTGATTCTAAATCCATTGTTACCTTGCAAATTAAACAAATTTTCAATCAACCCATGAGAACTTGAAAATCAGCTGTGGAATTCAAACCAAAGCCACTCGTTGGCATCTGTTGGGAAATGGGTAAGATCTGTTGATAACTTGGATATCTGGAGAATGGAGGGGCATATTTATAGAACAAAAAAATGTGTAACCACAGCTGGACTGACATGGAGGGACGCTGCATTTTAAAATCCCACTTAGACCTAGCCTATACTGGCTTGTAAGGTTTGCAGTCATTCTCCATTGGTCCCATCCACCACACTAAGTTTTCCAATACCTATCATCTACAAGTAAACCTCCTTTCATGGGCTAAACTCACTATCATATAACTGTGGCAAATCCAATTGTGCTCTAGTCCTTGTGCCTGAAACTAGAAGGACTTATTTAAAACAAAATGAAATGTCAAGTCCTTGTGCCAAACTGGAAGGACAGGTTGTTTGGGAAGCCAGCTAGAGTAGGGACTGTTGCTGGGCTCAAAGTACCAGTTGACACAGCAAGCCCAACCTTGCTTAAGCGGTTTAAAAATATCGCAAGATCCATGACTGTGCCCCATCCAATCATATGAAAATATAGCACTGAGATTCTTATATAAAGTGCATATAAACATATCTACATCAAGTTTGATTAGAAATAAAGAGCTGAGGTACACACCTAAACAGGTATTGATAGACCAGTGATGGCCCCAAAAGGATTTTTGAAAGTGGAAAACAGGTAAAGGAAGGTCAATAAATCCCATAACACTACCATTGGAGAATTCCTGTCAAAACCCTATCAGTAAGTAGAAGCTATTTGTCTTTATCCCACTTGAAGCAATTAATGTTAAAGTGGAACCCATGCCTATCCATCTATACAATTTGCATTTCAAGTTTATCTTAACACCTTGATGTTCTATTGATCCAAGGTTTGTTTGGAAATAGAGATAACTGGTTCGCCCAACGGTTTGCCATTTGTTGTGGCCACAGCCACCACCCTATTAAAACTTTCCTTGCTATCAATTTTGAATGGGTCCCCTAAAAAAGTTGATCTTTCACCTCTCCGAATGATATATTTTATCCCAAAGACTTCAACTCATTGCCAAGTCAAATCTTCAATGCCTAATGGTTAAGCCCCCCTCTTCAAATACCTACTGCATGGTCCATCTCTAACCCTTTTTAACCACTCATTCATACCCTCGATTGAGATCTTCTCGACCCTCAAAAACCTTCTTTCGCACCTTATTTCCATTAGAACTCTTTATAACGGGAATGCTTCACAAACATACGTAAATCACCCCTTTTCCTCCTATCGCAATCAATTCAACGCATAACATAAGGACCCGGACCCGATGGCATTATTAACCACATTATATATATTTCAGGTTTGGAGCCCCATCGCATGTCACAATTGGCCAAGTCCTAAGGCTATGTGTATGAAAAGCACACCTGTCTTCTAGACCCGATGGCTTTATTAACTGCAATATTTATAATATCGGGTCTGGAAACGTATCACATATCACTATCGACATGGTCCGAGGGTTATATATATATATATATAAGGCACACCATTGTACTTCGGACCTAATGACATTATCAACCATATTACATATATATATCGAGTCCGGAGCCATATCGCATGTCACTATCGGCCAGGACCAATGCTTATATATATAGTGCGCCACTATTTACCGGACCTGATGGCTTTATTAAACACGATATATATGTGTTTTGGGTCCGGAATCTCATCGCTTATCGCTATCGGCGAGGTCTGGGGTCTATATATAAGGCATACTACTATCACCCGGACCCGCCGATGATTATAGATCCGGGCACATAATATTTCAAGTGCGGCCTTATGGCCGGACACGAGTTTTCCCACATATTCCTGTGTTTTTCGAAAATTATTAAGGTTGGGGCTTTTCAAAGGGAAGACATACATTGTGGACCCACCAGGACTATTAAGGGTAGTATATATATATTTCAGGTCCACCTTCCCTGATCGCTTTTCACAATCGGCGGAGCTTGGGGGTTATGCAGTTAGCGAAGGGTTGATGACTGGACCAGCCGATAATTATAGGCTCCAGTATATAATTTTTGAAGTCCGGTTGTACGACCGGGCTACGGGTTTTCACGTATATTCTTGTGTATTTGATAAAATGCTATGGTTATGTTATATGGTGGACCTGATAGGGTATAGGCTCCAGTCCATAATCTTTCAAGTCTGGATTTCGGATCCAGTTATGTGTTATGCCATGATTTTCAATGTAAAATGGATTCGCACTCGCGGGGCTTAATCAATGCATAAATTAAAAATTAGGGGCTTATTCTTTCATGTTTGATGTTATAAGCATTTAATGAAGGAAAGATTTGTGTTTTATAAGCATGTTTGCCATATTTCTCACAATCATAGCTGATATGAATTATTCTGCAGGCAAATTCGAGCAGACCCAGCGACGGATAAGTGGAAGCTATATCAAGATGACACCTCTGCACTACCGATGTGAATATTGCAAAAACACACTCTACAAAAGGGAATACAGACCGCCATAGTGCATAATGAAGGCGCTCTTTGTGTTCAGCAGAAGCACTCATGACAGTACTGATCCATCAAGATGTCATTACTTCCAAACACACATTCAATCATGGCATATGTAGGATGATGAGCACAGTGTTTTCAGTTTCCTTCATGAAATAATAAGGGATAATGTCTGCTGTATGCATGTGTGAAGAGATGACATGCAATCATTCTCTTTCAATCAACATCTATCTATCCCTCAGGAAACAAAGCGCTAGAGTGATAGGAAATGCCCTCTACGTGTCAGTAATGACACCGATTGTTTTGCATCTATGTGTTTTGATTTGTATATTTGAAAGAACAAGGGGAAGGCGAAAGGATGAAGGGAAGACCGAGAGTCATTTCCATGTGTATAGTATTACCTCCGAATAAGAGATGAGGGATTTTTTGTTTGGAGAAAACAACTTTGATCTATTGTGAATAAAGAGGACTGTTTGGTTCAAGAAGGAGCCTATTGTTTCAGATTTATTTCCCTTTTCTCTCATGTGTTTAGAATCGGTGTGGTGTTGCTGGTATAAAGACAAATTTGATTTGCTTTGTGCATAGTGATAACGAGCAGTTCATGGTTATTCCTGGTTATTTGAATGTAATTCAATAACATTAATGATTCATGAAAGGTCGCTGATTCTAGACTTTGTTAAACATCAGTTACAAGTGTTATTTGTATGGGAAGGAATGTATATTCCTGTATAAGTAATTGGATTGTGATTAGGATTTAATACAACCTTGTTCTTATGTGGACCAGTAATTGATTCATTTGGACACGGGATCTATATATGATGTCTAACCTCCTTTTGTTTTGCTCCTGTAGGATAGATTAGGATAATTAGGACTAGATTAGAGTAGTTAGAAGTAGTGTAGATAAGATTTTGATACATTTAGGTTAGCTGTTTCCTTTTGTTGATTTAATTGAAGTCTTCCTCCAGGAAGCCATCTCTCAACACTTATAACAGTTCAAGGGGTCCTTTAAAATCTGTTGGAACTAGCCACTCCAAACGAAAGCAGATCTAATTGCGGTCTGTGATCGAGTTAGTTCCCCTTGTTGGTATAACGAAAATTCGCAAAGTCAACACATAGATAAGGCTAACCTCTTAATTCATGAACATACATAATATAATATTCTCAATTAACAGAGATGAATGGCTCCCATTTCACATAGTATTCCGTATTCACAAATGAATGCATACCAATAATTAGGCAAGCTATTTTAGCTACTCAACACATTGATCATGCATAACTGGTATGAAAATACCACAATTCTCATCCTACCAATGCACATATACATAGTGAATCCAACATAATACTTAAACATGAAGGATTTAACAACATTTATAGTTCATATTCAAGGAATAAATATACTCATATATTCCTCTTAAAATTGTTGGAAACTAAAGAAATGATTTCCTCTCTCCACCCAACTATAGACACAACCATACTGCAAATTTCTTATAGCTAGATACCCTCGAGCCAGATCCAATGTGTAAAGGATGCTTCACTGAGGGAATTACACCAAAATCGTCAATTCAAGGTATAAAGTATGAAGTATATTCTCCTTCATTGGTTGGGAAATAAGGATGCATCTTCTCAAGCACCAACTTTGGGTTGATTACACAACAAGGTATGGCCACTAGGGGCTTGCATAACATAATGGAATACACCTTCACTACATCCTATGGTTCCCTTGATGATGCTCCCTATTTCTAGTGCTTCACGTGCACAAACACATCCAAATAGTAGAGTTCTTTATTGTTTACTTGACTCAGGTGAAGGGCTCTCTCATTGGTTTCCTCAACTATCACAATTCAATCCTATATTATTTGATCCAGTTTCTAAACATAGATATATAAGGTCACAAGTTCACAATCATAACAACACTTGATTGATTTTCTATGTAAAAAAATATAAGACCAAGGTCACGGGACAAATATTCCAAGCTGAATGGTGGGAAAAACATCCTAGTGGGTGTCACTTTTGGTCTATTTATGTCTAAGTAAATTGGCTAAGGAATTGGGAAAGGAAAAGAGGCCTTAATTGGCATTTTATTTATGAAATAAAGGAAAATAGGAGAAAAGGGAGATGAATGGTCATAAATTTGCATGAGAGGGAAATTGAAGGAAAAATAAAGGAAAATGAAGAAAATGGAGACCTCAATGATAAAAAGGCTTCTGAGGGTTCATGGCTTTTGGAGGTTGAACCTTTTGTCAGTTCTAGCTTGGATTTTTCTTCTATTCTCTCATTCTCTCATAATATTGCACACTTAGAGTATTATTGGAGAGTTATTAGAGCACTTTGGCATACATTGGATTTGGAGAAAGAAGGTAAAGGAAAGCAAGAAAGCGCAAGGGGGAAGGTGGATCAACGACTACAACTGTATTGCTTTGTAGGTAATAGGTTGCATGTGTGTTTTCCTTTCTAATTTATGGATTTATGAGATTATATGGTTATGTGTTTTCATTGGCATGGATGATTTGCTAGATTGATAGTAGTTTTAACCTTGCCTTGCCATTTCCTAGACAGCCATAGGGTTGTGGGTTGTTCGACTTGATTGTTTTCTAATTAGTGCTCATAATTCCTTCTGTATGTGGGTTGGAACAAACACTTTGGAATCCCTGGAATAACTTGGGTTCAATTACTAGTCCTCGAGCCTAGGTTGGGACAAACACTCTGGAGCCCTCGATGGGGTTGAGTTACTAGTCCTTGAAGCCAGGTTGGAAAAATTCTTTGGAGCCCCGGAAGGTTGTGGGCTGAGTTACTAGTTCCTCGAGCCATGGAAAGCTTGGGTAGGGACCGATTTGGTTGGTGTTAGTGATGTCCGAACATGAGGTGGAATCACTGGTTTATTTTTGACGTGGTTTGGCATATGGAAACCCTGGTTTGGTTTTATTTTCTTTATTCCATAAGATCCCACATTAATGCTTGGAATATAACTTGGGGGTGCTTGACATAAAGAGAGATTTGGTTTAGCCCAATATATGGTTGGGTGGTATGTGGAAGTCCCTAACTTGGTTGGTATCTTCATATGTTAATAAGAGCTATTCTTCTATTAGTGTTCATGTATATTTGTTTCCAATATGTTGGTGATATTATGGTTGGGTTGCCATGGTTTCTATGCTGATTATTTTTTGGTTATATGTTGGTTATATGATATGTATCATCTATGGCTCTTGTCATGGATGGTTTAGTTATGGATTGGTTGATGAACACATGGAACAATAACTATTATTACAACTATGTGGAGAGGGAATAAGGCCTTCTCGGTGATTCTTAGATGAATCTCAAATTTTTATGATCAAATATGCATTCATGACCTGTAGCTTACATGTTTTCCATGTGTTTGATGAAATTCCTAGTATGTTCTGGTCAACCTAAGTCAAGTTTTGGTTTTAGTTTGAAGGTTTTAGCCTTATTATCATGTCGTTAATGATTCTGAGGAGTTTCAGGAAGTTCTTGGTAGTGGTCTAGAGGCTAACTTGGAATTGTGACTCAGATCTCGGGAACACACCCTCTGAACTGGACAATTTGGGTCACAACTACTCTCAGGTAGTGTTATGCATGTGGTTAGAGGCCTATAACTGCATGGAGGCCTTGTCATGTATGCGTTTGGGGTTTAAATTGTGAGAAATGTAGCATCAGCTCAGGGCTTGGTCACTTGGGGTGGTCCCTTGGCCCTTGAGTGTCATGTAGCCCTGAGGGATGTTGTGAGTTGTTAATTTGTAGTCAGTTTATAGGCCCCACTTCCCTAACTACAGTTGGGAGGTTGGGTCATGTCATAGTAACTCTTCATCTTATGTTTACCCTTACAGGTTGGTGAAATTGGGTAAATGTGGGAGGGATGGTTATAGGGTGGTATCAGATCAAGTTCTGTTCTCTTTGGGTGATATCTGATACCACATGGTCGTATCAGAGCTTCCAGGTTGAAACACTTGAACAGGATGGGCTAGATGCATGTTGTTATCTAGATAAATGTATATGGTTATGCATGCATAGTAGGTTAGATATGTGTTGTGATGGTCCTTATGAAGTTTGTGTCATCATGATGCTGTTGGTATGCTATGAGGCTGATATGTTGGAAGAGATGGAACAAGAAATGCAAATTATTAGAGTGAGGTTGCAGCACTGGACCTTGGGGTAAGCATCGATCATCATATGGGTTTGTACGTTGGGCATGCATGTATGTTGGTTAATGGTTGTCATAAGAATTATGGTTATGTACATGCTTGTCATTATATTGCTGTTGTGGTTACACGCATGATAGATACTAGCTAATTAGTGTGGTCATATGCATGTGCGTTGGATAGTCATGAATGGTAGTTGTTAGAGAATTATATATTACAGAGCAATGGAACACATAAAATATTGCATAAATATAAACACAAAAAAAACATAAAACAAGAGAGACACAAATATACGCTGTTCACCCAATTTGGGTTACGTCCACAGAGAAACAGTCAGTCCTTCCTTTTATATTATCCAGAAAAATGAAGAGATACAACCTACAACAGATCTACTGTAATTCCCGCTTCGCTCTCAATCTCCACTCTCTTCCTCACTCAAAATACACATCTATATATCCACAATACAATTGCATCATATATAGCGAGGGGTTTCCTTCTAGGGAAAAAACCCTAAATTAAACATAACTTCTATTGTTATATTTCTGCCTGATGAACGACCCATATTGACTACGAAATTACAACATTTTACAAGGCAATTTTATATCTATTTTTAGCTTTGAGGGCACTACTCCCGATCCCTAGCCAGGGAGGGGCTCTAAAGAATCACTATCGCCCCCTTGGTGGCGAGCAAAAACGGGCAATGTTGTCACCCTACGTTGATACCTTGGAATAAAGAAGATAATCAGGATCCACACCCAACAATAGTAACTTGTTGTTATATGCATTGCGGTCATACACATGATGATTATGGTCATTGAATTTAATATGTTGTTGTTATATGTACAGTCTTAATCTTGATTGGCCTGTGTAGATGGTTATGGTTATGATATTCAGGTGTGAGTTGATATATTTGTGATATTGTGGTACTAATTTGGACTAACTTGTGTAGATATGATAGCCTCCCCTGAGATACATTGAGGTATGAGTTTGATGATGTCATCTATTTGGTTTATCTAACATGGTATGTTTACAAGTTGTCTGAATGTTTTATTAATCATGATATGAGTATGTGTCTATAAGATTGCATGAGGGAATGGCCTTGTTTTAAGATAGTTGTACTAAGACAATATATTTTGAGACAATTGATATGAACTTGAGTACAAGTGGGTGTTAGATGTAGTATTATGATTAAGTACTGTGAGTTGATTGTTGATTATGACATGGATATTAGTCTTGGTAAAGGTTGGTTTCAAATTAATAGACACAATTCCCTGATCTTCGGAACATGTGACTGACATGTGTGAACAGTTGCATGTAAACATGTTTGGTATTAGCATGACAAGGTAACAGTTGATTTGTTTATATAACTATAACAAACCTGGTGAAACATTCATGTAGTAAAAGTTAATAAAGGCAAAATAAGACCACGGTTAAGGGACACTTATTCCAAGCTGAATGTTGGGAAAATATATCCTAGTGGGCATCGCTAGATGTGTGTTTTGGCTAAGGAAATTAGCAAAGGCATTAAAAGGAAAAAGGAATTTTTGGAACATTTATTTATGAAAATAAAGGAAATTAGGAGAAAAGTAAGGTGAAATGTCACAGGTTGCATGTGAGGAGGAAATTGAAGGAAAATAATGGAAAATGAAGAAATTAGAATAAAAAGGCTTCTGAGGATAAGATGGTAACCTTTTGTCAGTTCAAGTTTGGAGCTCTCTCATTATTCTCTCTCTCTCTCCGGTCTTGGTCACTTAGATTTTTCTTAGAGCGCTCTAGCTTTGGATCAAGGAAGGAAAAGCAAGCAAAGGAAAAGGAAAGAAATCAAGGATCAAGGAAGGATAGTTGGATCAAGCAGCTTCAACAAGAATACTTGCAGGTAACCTTTTGCATGTGTTATTTCCTAGCTGGTTTAGACATGCATGGATTTGCACGTTGGTGTGTGGTTCTCTTGTTGTCGATGGCATGGTTTTGTTGGGTTATGACATTGGTTTTTAGCCTAGCCTTTTCTTTTTCTAGATGCCACAGTGTTGGGATGTTTATTTTAGTTTTGAGCTTTGGTTTTCCAGATGGATTTCAGAATCCGAGGCGGAGGTGGTCTTAATGTTCATTCCCAAAAGCCTAGGAATCCCTTGACTAGTTTTTGCGGGATACATGGTAAAGCCTGAGGGAGAAGTCTCGGTTTAGGGCCTAGTGATCTGGGTTTGGATTGTAGCAAAGCCTGAGAGACTAGTCTTAGTTTAGGGCCTAGTGATCCGAGATTAGACTATGGTAAAGCCTAAGAGACAAGGAGATGAAAAAATTCCTCAAGGATGGTGATGGATTTCGGATGACATTCCAAGCTCGGTTCAGTCGTGATCGGAGCACCGGGTTTGATGTGATCACGGTTTGATGAGGGTAGAGGTGGTTTAACCTATGGATTCCCATGGTTGTTCTTGGGATGGTTGTTCTATGAGATCCCACATTCATGCTTGGAATATGGCACATGGGTGATTGGATGAAAGAGAGATTTGGTTCAGCCATGTCTATGGTCGGGTGGTACGTGGTTGTCTCAAACTTGGTCAGGTGTGCATGAGATTAATGAAAGCTAAGTTCTCTTAATTTTTCACTGGTTTATAGATTGATTTAATGGTTATCATATCTATGATATTTATATGGTTTTATGCTGGTTATAAGCATGGTTAAATGACTAGTTCATGTCATGGTTATTTCATGTATTTCATTGTAATTTTTAAATGGATGGATGCAAGACCCAATTGATGATATACTATGTCAATGGAGAAGGAGGTGATCCTTCTGGCTATGTTTAATAACTTATTTCAGTCATTTATGATATGCCTTGTATCATAGACCTATAGGTTGCATTGATGCCAAGTGTTTGACATAATGTCAGTCCTGATTGGGGATTATCGAGCCTAGTCCTCAGGTTGATTTTTTAGTTTTTTATATTTTCATCATGTCTTTGATGGATTTTGAAGGTTATAACAAGTTCTAGGCAGAGGTCAGGATTCTGTGCTGGAAAGTGGTTCAAATATCAGGGATGCTGGCACAGGTCTTCTGAAAAAAGTCCACGGACACTAGAACACAGGCCTATGAGACTTTGGCTTCTGTTCGTTGTCTTGCATATAGCATGAGAGAGATCAGGTGTTAAAAGTCTTAAATCATCAGTGGGACTTAGTGATAGGATGTCTGAGTGGCTGACATGTCTCCTAAGGGTGTTTTTGTTGATGTGGATGGGTTTGTTTGATATGTTTTGTCAGTTCCATTTCCTTAAGGTCACCAAAGAAGTTGAATCCCTTATAGTAGCCTCTCTCATCGCATGTTTACCCTAGCTAGCTGGTTTCTTGGGTGGACCTGGGAGGAGGGAGTGTTACATATTGGTATCAAAGCATGGTTGTGCTCTCTTTGGGTGAAGGTGTTGGGTAATGTATGCATGTCAGTTGCATGTGTGTCTCTCACACTTCCATTCCATTCACTTATTGCATTGCATCATGTTGATCATGATTGTAGTAAGGTTGTCACGAGGAACTTAATGTGATTTTGTGGGATGCATCGTTAGAAGTATATGACTGGTTGCAGATGGTTATATGTCACTTACATGTTAATTATATGTCGCTTTACTACATCCTTGTATGTCAAGTTCATTCTTGAATGTTTTGATTACATGTATCGGTCTTGTAGGTTGATTACAAGAATTGATTGCTTATGCTTGACTACATGGGTTCATACATATGTGTAGTTGATTAGGCATTGCTTATGCATGTGACAATGTGTGTAATGGAGTAATGGTTGTTGTCATGCATGAGGTCATAACATGCATTTTTATATGGCCTTGCATTGATGACTGGACCCTAGCTAGAATGGTGTTTATGCGTTGATACACTTATTCGATATATGTCTATATGTTGTCATGATTATGTTATACATGTATCAAGATGAGTTGATGATCTTGTAGACAAGGTATCCTCCCTGAATTATGCTAAGGTACATTGGTTTATTGTGATTTGGTTTAGATGACATAGTATACATTGCATGAAAGAGATCAAATGGCTATCAAGGTGGTAGACTACATAGAAGCTCCCTATGCATCAGATGGGTAGCATGGTGTGGGGCACTCTTCTGACTTAGTAGACACATTGAGAATCTCGAAGGAAGAAACAAGGAGCTGCAAAGGAGACAATGACAAAATCATGTAGGCACAAGAGAAACAAACAAAGGTGAATGCAATATTACTTCAAAGTTTGTTAGATTTGTAGCGACAGGGATCACTTCGGATCAGCCATGGACATGAGGACAAAACTAATGGGGCATATGGTAGTAGGTCTCCTAGTAGACATAGGTTGGATAAATCTGACACAATCAGAGATGGAAGTTTTTGGACACTTTGGATAGAAGAGGTGATCGACATAGGTACTATTCTAGTTCTGGTTCTAATAGGCATCATGATCATCATTGTTATCATCCTTATAGGAGGAGTGATAGGGAATACCTGAAAGATGAGTTTAAGAAGGCAAAGCCACCTACCTTTGATGGAGATATGAAGAAACCAGAGGATGTAGAAGCATGGTTGCTTGTTATGAAGAAATTCTTTCGATTGCATGAATTTTCAGAAAACATGAAAGCAAAGATAACCATTTTCAGTCTCAAAGGTAAAGCAGATATTTGGTGGGAAGATGTAAAGATTGTCGAAGGTATACATGAGGAGGATTTGACTTGGAATGCATTTGAAAGGCTCTTTAAGAAGAAGTACTTATGTGAGAGGTACTATGATGACAAAGCTAAGGAGTTTTATGAGTTGCGAATGGGTTCTATGACAGATGATGAGTATACTAGCAGATTTTTGGAGTTGTTGAGATATGTGCCTTACCTCAAGGAGGAGAAGGCCAAGGCTCAGAGATTCGTCAACGGACTGGCTATTGCATATAGAGATCAGATTGAGTTTGATGAGCCTAGATCATTGGAGGAGGCCATCCGAAAGTTGAAGCATTGTTATGAGTAGTCGAATCACAAAGTTGAGCTTAAGCATGACTTAAAAAGAAATGAGAAAGCTAAAGGAAAATGGCCACCAAAGAGAGGAAGACCTCAAGATGCAAGTGAGAAAGAAAATGCAATTCCTTACAAGAGATTCAATACATCTAAGAAGGGACGTGGAGAGCAGCAAGCGAGATGCAGTGGTAGGGAACCATTACAGTGTTGGCTATGTGGGAAGGATCATCGTAAGAGGGATTGTTTATAGTATGAGAGTGGTGGTAGACCCCAAATCTACAGTGCTTAGGACGCACATACAGTTGGTGATGTCAGTCATAGCATTCCTTAGATCTATGCAAGTGTGGACAATAGGTAGGCATATCATTAGGCATCGATCATTGAGATGGGGGGTAAGAATTGTGATCAAGTTGTTTCTATTTTGATTGATCCTAGATCTAACTATAATTATATTAATCCTGACCTAGTGGATAAGTGTGGTTTGAGAAAATAAGTGCATGTAGAATCTTGGTTGGTACAGTTTGCTACAGGTAAAAAGAAGCGAGTTCACCATTGGGTAAGAGTTTGTGCATTTGATTTAAATGGTATGCCTATAGTAGCACATTTGAATGTATTTCCATTGAGATCGTATAGTATGCTTTTGGGTATGGATTGGATATACCTTCGTAGAACCAAAGTGGATTGATTTAACAAGGCCTTTGAGTGTGTGGATGATAGTGGGGAAAAGAGGACTTTGCAGGGGAAGAAGAAGCCAACATCGGTGAGGATAGTTACGGCTATGTAGGCTAAACATAGTTGCAAAAGAGGTTGTGTGATGTTTGCAGTACACATTTCTAATGATAAGGGTAAGGAGGTTGAGGATGCATATGTGTTAAGCAGATACCCAATGTTGCAGTAGTTTCAGGACGTATTTCCTGAGGACATTACAGAGTTACCACATCATAGGGAGGTAGAATTTTCTATTGAGTTGGTACCAGGGGCATCTCCAACATCAAAAGCACCTTATAGGATGAGCACACCTAATTTGGTTGAGTTAAAGTTGAAGCTGAAGGAAATGTTGGACAAGGGGCACATTAGGCCAAGTGTATCACCTTGGGGTGCGCTAGTGTTGTTCGTGAAGAAGAAAGATGGTACTCTCAGATTTTGCATTGACTACAGGAAGCTGAAAAAAGTAACGATCAATCACAGGTACCCATTTTCGAGAATTGATGATTTGTTTGATCAGTTGAAGGGAGAAACAATGTTATCTACAATTGGCTTGTGATCGGGATACCATCAAGTACGCATCAAGGAAGAGGATGTCTTCAATACTGTGTTCAGGACCAGGTATGGGTATGTCGATAGTGCTGGACCCACTAACAAAGGGGATTTCCCCGGTATGAAGTCCCAACTAGACCTCACACCATTTGGTGTAGGAGTCCCATCCGATACAATGTCTTGGTTGCTATTATCTTAGAGATTTGCCTCAGCTCTTGTTGTTCATCACATGAGAGTGTTATGATTGTAACTTCAAGAAAGCGAGGTGAGTATGCATGGTGAGTGCGTCATGTAACTCTGTGTCTGGATTCTCTTACTGTCAAAAGGGGGAAAGTAAAGTGAGCCTCTTGATGAGAGGGAATAGTCCCAACACAGGAAGAAACAAAGATAAACAACAACAAGGGTATGTCCAACATCCAACAGAATAGTCCACAGTGGATACAACAGTCGTGAAAACCAAATTTCAAGGGAAAACATGTACATCATCCAACGAAGTAGACGACACAGGGGAGGTGGTCGTTAAAACGAGAAAACACAAACATGGTATGTCTAATATTCGGTGGAGTCATCCAAACGGAAGGGACAACAATGATAAACAATAAAACACATCTTCAACAATATGAGTACTAAAATAACCAAAGAAATTCAACTATCTTAGTACAAGTTAAGCAAACATGCATTACAAACATGTAAAGAATAGTTTTACAAACGAACACAAAACATGCGCGAAAACGTGTTGGCCTGAGACATGCTTCTTAATTAAGAAAAAGATCCAAGACACATGTTATAGTGTTTTCTTCTCAAAGGTGTATGGAAATAAATCACCTAGGACTGTGGATGACAAACAGTCTCAAAAATATAAATGGTTGCTAAACATTGTAGATCTGTAGCAAATGATAGAAACAAAACCTGCCAAAGTCCTGATCTATGCAACTATCATAGTTAAACAACAAAATGAAATAGTGATAAATGTGGGTAACTCCAATAATCCAGTGGAAACCAGATATACAAAGAATATATTTTGTTAAATAACACCTGTGAAGGGAACAAATAAATGTTAATAGTTCCCCTCTATGGGATGGGTTTTTGGCTATTCTCAAACGTCTTCAGCTTTTGTAGAGTCTCTCTCCTATATAATGTGTAAACCCAACAAATAAAAAGTTTGAGCTCAATGGACACTCAAATGGAAAGAAAAATGGTGGGCGACAATGATAATAATAAGAGTTACAACAGTGAGTGCAACAATGAAAATAATCAAAAGTGAATAATGAAGGGAAAAACCCTTCTATTTATAACAAAATATTGAGTTATCCTCGAATAATGAGCAATAATAAAATATTGTTGACGCCATTCTAGGAATAACCACTTGTAATATTTTATTATATTTGGTTAGGAGGGAAAAAGTATTTAAACTTTTATTTAGAAATAATAAATAAATAAATGATTTATTTATCATTTCAAGAAATTGGTTAAGGAATAATAAACAAATAATGATTTATTTAATTATTCCTAGTGGATTTAGTCAAACTTGACAAGGAATAATAATTAATTAGTGAGTAATTAATTATTCCTAGAGAAAAATAAGATAATAAATAATTTATCTGTTTATTTTTCATAACTGGGTCAAATATGACAAGGAATATTAATTAAACAATGGTTTAATTGATTATACCTAGAAGATAATTAAATAAATAGTGATTTATTTAATTATTCTTCATGGGTTTAATTATAAATTGCTTAACAAATGTGGATTATTAAGTAATTTCTCACAGTGAAAGCAATTTTACTATGGTAAAATTGGCCTTACATGGTGTACTTTGATCCATCTAGTAAATTAAGGCTAGATGATCAATTTTTGTTATAACATCACATATGTACACCATACATCACTAATCCCAGTAGTGGGACGTTGGAGCCACTTCTCGCTCCTCAAAGAAAGGACCACAATTCTAGAGGCTATGCGGGAGGAGCCAAGGTGAAAAGTCCTTTGCTCATACAACGGGGGGGTATATATATCCAAGGGGGAATAACTGACCCTTGTGACTCTTCAACTTCCCTCATGACTGTTTGACTTCCTATGACTTTTCAACTTTACATGACTCTTCAACTTCATATGTGGGTCTCTTGGACTTCCACTTTACATTACATTGATTACAACAAGTATGGCCTATAGTAGTGATGTGTCCGAGAAAACTCATGACACAACTCGCCATGACACTGCTGACATGTACTTGCTAACTATGGCGTCCGTGTGAAGTTGCTGTGCTACTGAGTGATGGTATGCTCTCGGTGTAACATGTCTTCACCACTGCATGGAAAAGTGCACGAGCTCTCATTTGTCTTAGTATTTGCTTGATGGCATGTGTATGTGTCCCTTTTGCTCACTACTCAATGTGCTTTGTGCATTTGTTTGACTGCAAGAAAGTCTTCTAGCATGCACTCCTTTTCCATCCCGTTCGTCGTCGCACCATGCTTCATCAATGTACTTGTTCCTACAATCACTCATGGCGAGACGACATCAAATTCAAAAATATCCCATTCTAACATGATGCATTGTTTTTTGTTTCGGTGCAGGTGACCGGGAGAGGGATAAGGCATTGAAACTGCGTAGATCACAACTCAGGCCAGGATACGAGGCTCCGAGGCACTGTTGGAAAAAAATGCACATATGCCACTAGGAGGTAGATTTGTGCAATCCGGGATAGCAGTGACAGCTGCAGGGAAAAACCTAGCTGGGAGGTAGAATTGTGCAGTTTCTGGGGGGAAGACGAGGTAGGGTGTCGGGGAATTGTTGGGCCAATATGCACAATTTTCAAGGGGAGAACTAGGTAGGTCATCAGCCTAGGATCTACGCAGTTTCTTCGGGGAAGATAGTGCGGACAATAGGAGGCACTAGCAGAAACATCTGTGAAGTTTTCTAGAGGAGGACAAGATCGGGATGTAGGAGCAGATTGTTATGAACCAGCTCAAGAAAAGATAGAAAAGATAGATCAATGCCTTAGAATTCAGCCTCTTCGAGGGGGCAACCTCCTTTACATTACATAAATGAACAATTCTTG
>APFE030403714.1:7132-45462 GCA_000404065.3 Pinus taeda
TGGAGATATGAATTTATTTTGATTATGGAATTATTATCAAGCCGACCTAAAACTCATGTAGGCTCAGAAGCCCAACAGTCACATCTATTCACCCACCAACGTTGTGTATAAATATAAGAGGACTTTTCCTCATTTGCATCTCAACTCATCACATCTCTCTCTCTCTACTGCGCAGATATGAGTCTCTTCTCTACTGCGCTGAAATGGGTCTCTCTCTCTCTCACATGTGAAACCGAAAGCTGTTGAATTTGAAGTTGCAACTGCAGAAGTAAAGATTGACTTGCAAGGCCTAGAATATCCCCTCTTTGGAACTATGTTTTAGGTTCATTTGAACCTCCTCTGAAAGCCGCAACGTTTTTTGGTGGAATGAAGTCAATCCGATGAACGATTTGCAAGATATCAACTGCCCTAGTTTGAAGCCGAAAACTGTTGAAACTGAAGCTGCAACTACAGAAGTAAAGATTGACCTGCGTGGCCTAGAAGATCTCCTCATCTGAACTGCATTGTAGGTTCATTTGAGCCTCCTCTGAAAGCTGAAACTTTTGGTGGTGGAATGAAGTCAATTCGACGGTTAGTTCGTGAGATATCGTCTGCCCTAGTTTGATAATGAAGCTGCTAATGCTGATGTTGTTGATCTAGGGTTTGCTACTGCTGATATGAATTAGATTCATTGTACTATTTCTCTCTGCTGAATTATTGAAGATAAAAGAAGATTTGATCAAAGGGTTTCCCCACACATTGTGGGGTTTGTCCCTGGCTAGCCGCCACATCTTGTGTCTCTTGTCTTGGCTTGTTTTCTGTCGATCATTTAATGTTCTATCTGCACTTTACTTTATGTACATGTGATTGCTAATCGGTGGAATATAATAAGAAAAAAAAGTAAATTGTTATAAGCATAGAACATACCATACTTAACAGGGACTCCATTAAAAATATTAATTATTTTAATATCTCCTGAACTATTTAGAATCTGCCCAAACCCTTTCTAGGTATTCGAGATCTTACGTGCCCCAACCTCTCCACCAAATTTCATGGCTAGGGCACATCCAATGCTACCCTAAATCAACATTCTCTCTTAGCGAGGACTGTGCTCCAGTAATACTCCTTACCGAGTATCACCCTAATCATCTGGCATCGGTCCCTGTGCTGATGTTAAGCCTCCCTGCCCAACATCCACTGCATTGCTGCATCCTGTACTGCCGCCCATGACTCTGCTACTACCACTGTTGTATCTGTACGACAACTCCCTCTACATCCGTGTTGTTGTTGGTGCTTTCTCCCAACACTACATCTGCACTGCAACTCCCTCTGCATCTATGTTGTTGGTGGTCCTTTCTCGCAACACTGCATCTGCACTGCAACTCCCTCTCTATTCGTGCTGCTAATACACTACTTCTGAAAGGGGTTCTTTACCATCCCCATCTTTTCCTTGAAGTAGTCAAATTTTGACTTTCCAAGGGCCTTGGTGAGAATAGCCGCCACTTGTTCTCCTGTAGGAGTGTAGCTCAACTGTACAACTCCTCGTTGGACACAGTCTCTAACAAAGTGACACCAGATATCAATATGTTTCGACCTATCATAAAATATTGGATTTTCAGAGAGTTTGATGCAACTTTGATTATCACACATGATCCTGTCGCCTCCATATTTCTTCTGAATAGGTTCACCGGCAATTTTCTAAGCCATATGGCCTCACACGAAGTTGTGCTTGCTACCATATATTCTGCCTCAGATGAGCTCAGAGACATAGACTTTTGTTTCCTACTGCACCAGGAGGTCATTCCTGATCCAATGTTGAAGCAATACCCAGAGGTACTTTTCCGATCCACTGAACTTCCTATCCAATCTGCATCAGTAAATCCACTAAACCCGATATCCTTCCCTTGGTGTATAAGAGCCCATAATCAATTGTTCCCTGTAAATACTTGAGAACGTGTTTGGCTACTGCCCACTGTGCCCTCTTTGGTTCCACCATGAACTGACTGAGAGTGTTGACAGCGTAGCAAATATTTGGCCTGGTATTGACCAGATACATAAGGAACCCTATGAGCTGTCGGTAAAGGGTGGGATCAACATCCTTGTCTTCTGATGCATCAATCTTCTTCCAATTGGTGATCATTGGCGTAGCCATAGGTCTATAGTCTCACATCCCGAATCTTTTCAGAATCTCTGTAACGTACCTCCCTTTCCCAAGGGAGATTTCTCCTTTCTGCTGCCAAACTTCCAACCCTAGGAAATAGTGCATTCGTCCCAGATCCTTCATATCAAACTCTATGGCTAGATTCTTCTTGCAATCCTCAATGAGTCTGGATGATCCTGTCAGAAAGAGATCATCCACATATCATACTAAGATAACTGGCTCATTCTCTATGACCAAATAGTAGAGATTTAGATCCGCGTCACTCTTGACAAACCCCATCCGCTGCAAGTAGCCATCTATTTGACCATACCACGCTCTCGGTGCCTACTTCAGCCCATACAAGGCTTTCTTCAGTCTGCATACATGAAACTTCTTCTCATGAGTTTCAAAGCCCTATGGTTGTTGAATGTATACCTCTTCTTCTATTACCCCATTCAGAAATGTCGTCTTGACATCCATCTGATGGATCTCCCATCCCATCTGGGCTGCAAGAGATATCACAGTCCTAATAGATGTATACCTGGCTACCAGGGCCAAGGTTTCCTTATAGTCAATCCCTTCCTTTTGAGCATACCCCTTAGCCACAAACCTGGCCTTGTATTTCTCAACACTGTCGTCTGCAGCATATTTGATATTGTAGATCCATCTTGAACCTACCACAGATCTATCTTGAGGCCTTGACACCACCTCCCAGACATCGTTCACCATTATGGAGTTATACTCCTCAACCATTGCATCTAGCCAGACTTGATGTTGAGCTGCTTCCTTGAAACTGGCAGGCTCCCAATCCTAAGCTACTAATGCCTGATACATGTCTGGCTGCTTTCGCTCCCTCTTACTGTTCCTTGGCTCACCGATGAAGTTCTTTGCATCAAGCAGAATCTGACAAAGTTCTCTACTAGTTCTTCCTCTGCTAGCAGGTGCTTCTATTCGCTCCTCCTCCTCATCCTGAGAATCTTCTTGACCTAAGGAAGAATTCTTCACTTCCATTGGTTGAAGAGGCATGACCAACAGATCCTCTTTCGCCTGCTCCTCGGAAGGCATTTCGCGAGATCTTCTGAAAGCTTTGTCCTCCATGAACTTTACATCTCGTCGTACTAGTACCTTCCTGCTCCCTGGAAGATAGATTGTATCAGTGTTTTCAAAACCGTTTTTAAAAACCGGTTACCGGTCTAACCGACCGGTTAGCAAGGCCACCGGTCTAAACCGGCCAAAAAACCCGGTTGGAAAGGCCATTTCGCCATTTTTTTGCCCTAACCGGTGAAAACCGGCCGGTTTAGGACAAAACCGGCCGGTTTGTATCAAACCGGCCGGTTTTGTCCTAAACCGGTCAGTTTTAGGCACACCCACCATAAAGTTAAAAAAGCATATTTTTCACTGTGTTTCAGGGGTTTGGGGGGAACTAAGGGTGTTTCAACCCTAACTATGTTGGCAATTAATGGTAATGTTAAATTCTTAAAGTAAAAGTGACATTTCCTTTAATTTTCATTTTCATCCTTTTACTTAAATTTTTAACATGACCATGAAATGACTCAGGATGTTTGAGAGTGGTTTCGACCTCATTGGATTTCATATGGGGAAACTAGAATTTTAGATTTCACTCAAAATTCAGCAGACTTAATGGTTTTCAGGATTTCATGGTTTGGGGGTACAATAAATGCAATCGAAGCTCCAAATGATAAGCAAAACTCCTGATCTAGATCCCATTGTGTTGGACGATATTGATCCAACATCAGAATGGGTGGAGGAGACTGAAGAACATGTGTTTGAGGCTGATTTTGATATCGACATGGCTTTAGCAGGGGATGATGCAAATTATGTGGTGGCATCAAAACTAGGATCAGTAGCGGCATCAAGGAAAGGCAAAGAACCAATGGAAGGCACTAGTCATGCACATGCAGGTCGACAAACTCATGCTTCCATTAGGTCCACTTCTATTGTCATTGGTGGCATTGATACTGAGGTTGCAGATCAGGCTGAGGCATCCTCAGACTCTGAACCAGATGATGTCTATGTAGCTCTTGATGATGATCCTATGTCTAGTAGTGGTGATGAACTTGATGATTGATCATTTGTACACTGTAGACTTGTAGTAGGCCAATGGCCTCATAGCTTGCAGCTTGCAGCATTGTTTTTGGACTTTATAGGCCATTTAGAGCCTCATTTCTTATGTATTTTGCTATTTTATCGATGATATGTATTGTACTTGGTGTCATTTTGATATATTCACCTTTACATGGTATATAAATGAGCAAATTTTGCATATTTTGTCTCTATTTGCTTGGAATCATGGTTTTACATCTTAAAAATAGTTTTGTTTCAATAAAAATTAATTATTTAATGTATTTTTTAAAACCGGTTCGTTTAGACCAAACCAGTCCCGGTTAGACCGGTTCCGGTCGGTAAACCGGTTCATTAGGTGGACCGGTCCGATCACCGGTTCCAGTTTTAAAAACATTGGTATGATCTAGTTCATGATTGTCACTACTATAATCTTAGTGGAGGGAGGGTAGGTATTTGTATGGTTAATTCAACACTCTGTATATTTGTTATTTAAACCTGTGGTTTATTTGCAATCTCATATATAATATTATTGTGTAGTGACCGACTAAAATTGTAGTGTCTCTAAGGGTCGAGTGGAGAAGATACCTTAGGCAATGTAGAAATAGTGGAGAGGATTGGTGGGTCATGTTGTTTTCCAACAAAATAGTGTTATTATTATTCATTTGTTTGACATCTTCTTTTAGCATGGCTTTAAGGTAGTACCACTTAGTTAGTGGTTTGACTTATACATCAAATGGTATGTTTAAATTTATATTATTTCTTGCTCCACTTCACACAGCCTATGTTAGGGTCTTAAAATCTATGACACAACCAAATCAAATGCCACAACAAATTACTTTACACATCGGAATAAATACAACAATAAATCAACATGTGCATAAATAGACAACCTTTTACCATTTTTCAACAACCCAACCTCATAACAAACAGTTGTACAAAATTCTAGAGCTCCCATACCAGGGATCCTTTGATACAAGAAATACAAACTAGGGTTTGGTGTCAGTGCAAACTACTTTACACATCGGAGTAAATACAAAAATAAATCAACATGTGCATAAATAGACAACCTTTTACCATTTACTAGGGTTTGGTGTCAGTGCAAACTACTTTACACATTGGAGTAAATACAACAATAAATCAACATGTGCATAAATAGACAACCTTTTACCATTTACTAGGGTTTGGTGTCAGTGCAAACTACTTTACACATCAGAGTAAATACAACAATAAATCAACATGTGCATAAATAAACAACCTTTTACCATTTTTCAACAACCCAACCTCGTAACAAACAGTTGTACAAAATTGTAGAGCTCCCATACCAGGGATCATGGCCCTCATACAATCTCTGATACAAGAAATACAAACTAGGGTTTGGTGTCAGTGCTTCGACTGCCAATCTACCCTAAACAAGACAACACTTGACCTACTTGGTGATGTAGCGCTCCACAACCACTTTCAGTCCACGTTTCTTGAATACATCTACCAGTTTTTTGGTTCCCAAACTATAGCAACACCAATCTACCTCTATCAATGAATCCTACTCCTATAGGTCACTGAACACGACTCACCAACTTCCCTCTAACTGATCATTTGTCCATCAATGAATCAACACATAGGGTCTTCTTGTGAGTTGTTCACAACTCTGTTTGTAACCAACTCCTAGACTGCCCACTGTTGCTAGTCAATTATTTGGAGTTATTCCCAATATTGTATTCCTATGTTACTCCAATAAAGAAAACCTTAGGGCAGGGAGGGTTGCGCATTTTGACTGTGAAAATTCCTTCTCCAACAATCAACTTAGGGTTGATTCATAAGCCTACTTGGTTGCCCTTATTTGTCCAAGAACCAAACCCTTAGGCTTATCAGAGTCTGCCCTTCTTACAAATTTCAAAGTTTGCCTTGTCAAACAGATCTAGTGCTGCAAGGACACCTTCTACTACCTTCCAAACATTCCTTTAGATGCCCTTCAAACTCTATCCAAACTAAGACAACCATCCACTAGCAAACAACATCAATACAACAGGACAAACATACCTTGTTTTGTGACCTCCTATCACTCCCCTTGACCTTGGCTTCTGTGCAATTTTTGAGCTCTGCTTAGGGCATACTTCAGCCCTAGATTATGCACCAAAACTTGTGTTTTCCCTCACTTTAGGCATCTTCTAACTATGTTTTCCCTTCTGATTGCGGCCTAGGTTAGGCCTCTCCGCCCTCCCCAAGATATATGTCATCCACCTGCAATGAACCTAGAGAACCTGTGGCTTGAACCAAGGAGAAAACACTCCTCAAATTTGCACAAAATCTACCCAGAATTCACCTCTTATCCCTCAAGGTGTTGCCTATCAATCTCGGCCCTCAAAGTAGTCTCAAGAAGACACAAAAAAGCTACTTCTCCACTTCGCTTGAGCTGCTTATGATTTGCGGCTAATTCAAAGGTATATTCTTTGATGTGTTGCTCCTTAGATGTGTCTCTTTAATTAGGGCCGACTTGATCTATAAGACAATTCACCCACACAAACGTATAAAAAACCATTTGTGCAAAATGACAATAAATCTCTTGATGTTTGAAGCAAACCCTCCCCAAAAGATATGTCATCAACCTGCAATCAACCCAAAGAACCTGCGGCCTAAACCATAGAGAAAACACTCCTCAAATGTGCACAAAATCTACCCAAAAATCACCTCTTATTCCTCAATGTGTTGCCTATCAATATTGGCCCTCAAAACAGTCTCAAGAAGACACAAAAATGCTCTTCTCCACTTCGCTTGAGCTTCCTCTGATTTGCATCTAGTTCAAAGGTATATTATTTGATGTGTTACTCCATGTCTCTTTAACTAAGGCCAACTTGATCTTTAACACAATTCACCTACTCAAAACATATAAAAAATCATTTGTCCACAATGACAACACATCATCATTTGTCCACAATGACAACACATCTCTTGGTGTTTGAAGCAGACCATAAAAAATCATTTGTCCACAATTGCAACACATCTCTTGGTGTTTGAAGCAGAAAAATCATTTGTCCACAATGACAACACATCTCTTGGTGTTTGACGCAGGGCCTTGCTCCTTTAAAGGTGTTTTACCATCTCAAGTAATCAAATCAAATTAAATCTCATCATGGATTCACATCCACAACTTTGGGTGCAAAGACCACAGTTTGGGTACTCTTGCCCACAAAGCCCATGTGGGTCTATATCCTCCACAACCATGTACCCTAGGGTTTGGAGTACCTCACAAGATACAAGTCTCAACGCTCCCTCTTAGCAAGCTAGGTATTCCAACACTAGCAAGTAACTCGTCACCATCATCAAAATCTGAAGATCTCAAACTTCTGTAGTGCTTCCCCCTCTTAAGCTAGAGTCCCTTTGAGTCTACACAGTCTCCATTAGCTCATACTACTACTGATCTCGTGTCCTACAAGGTCAATCATAGTTGAACACATCAACCCTAAATTTTGCTCCAAAACTTGTGTTTTCCCTCACTTTGGGCCTCTTCTAGCTGCGTTGTTCCATGTTGTGATTGTGACTTGTTGTCCAAGTGCCAATTCATCAAATCTCCTCATTGGTTCACACCCACAACTTTGGATGCAAAGTCCACAACTTGGGTACTCATGCCCACAAATCCCATGTGGGTCCAAATCCTCCACAACCTTGTACCCTAGGGTTTGGAGTACCTCCCAAACTACAAATCTCAACAGAGGATGGTAAGTTTGAGCAAGCAAGCATACAGGCCAATCAACCAACCATTGTGCTAAAAGACAACACTATTGTCTTGTGTCCCCTAGGATTTTGGTCTTCAATATGTTAAATATGGTTGCCTTGTGTCCCCTAGGATTTTGGGTCTTCAATATGTTAAATATGCTTAGATCCCTCTACAAAAAGAATTATTTATTATTTCTGTCGACTATGCCCTTTTTGAAGTATATAATCAATCATCTATACTTTTTATTAGGTTCTTCTCCTATGGAGCAAGTAAATATGGTTATTCATACTTGGTTGAGTGGAATGAAAGAAAGGAAACAATCAAGCAAACATATTTTGATTTTTGGAAGCATTCCTCGGGTGTAGTGCAGTTTGATACAATTAGGAATAGGTTCTTGGCAGCTCGTGATCAATTTCAAATAAATTTTTGGGACATGGATAACACCAATATCTTGATAACAATTGATGTTGAGGGTAGTTTGGTAAGAAGTTATTTTTTAAGATGAGGGTTTATTTATAGAGTTTGAAAGACAATGATTTTGGCCAAAAAGGTTTCAACGCGTTATTTTTAGTTGTCTTGATCTCATCTCATCTCAGTGTATAATCCTTGTGTTATTTCCAAAAAGTTGTAGGCTAGTCCCTCGCCTTCGTTTCAGTGATGGTTCCCTGTGTGCATTCACAATGAATGACGACGCTGTGTGCAGTCACAATGAATGACAATGGCATAAAGATCTTAACCAGTGTTGCAAACAACTCAATAACAACCCAATTTTATCTCGAAATCACGATTTTTTGGCCTAACCGAGTTTTCCAATTTTTACAAATATTTTGATGATATTTTAATTTTGTCGATGTTTGCCGATTTTTACCGATATTTTACCAATTTTTACAATTTTTTGGTTTTTTAAACCCTTAGCCGATTTTATCCCAATGCTGATGTTCCCAACATTGATCTTCACCAATGCAGAGGAATTTAGCTTAAATCTCCATGCTGGAGAGTTGAACCTTTGAGGTAACGAAGGTGCCACCAGAGACAATGACAACAAAAGCAAATTGCCTCATCCATGCACATTTACTATGTACATGCACTACTAATTAATGGTAAAGTTTAAATTCTAACTAGATCATGTTTGCATGGTAAAGTTTAAATTCTAACTAGATCATTGTGAATGTCAGGCCTCCAACAGTCAAGGCTCCTGGTTCCCTTCCCAGCGCTATAGAACGTTCGGGGATACTTCCACCTGCAGTGTCAATGACCAATTTTGTAAGAGCTTTCCCCTAGAATTATTATTTAGAATCTAACATATTTGTGTCTTCTTTAGAATCTAGCATATTTGTCCAGACATATTCAATTTAGTTTGTCTTATCATTTTCTAAACTTTCACTCGAGTCTAGCTATTGTTGCTTTCATGTTGCTTTCAAGTTTCCATATAGCATAGGATTTTGTTCTCTTCCCCTTACAAATGTTCTATTAGCCATTATTTGGCATATCTCTCATAGGAATGTCATTATTTGGCATATCTTTCATTGGAATTGGATTATATGCTCAATGGATTCTAATAATTCTCCGACACACTGTGCAGAGTAGTATAGATAGCAGCTTGACCCCAGATGTTAAACCAAGGCTTCTAGATGATGTTACAGACGAGCAGGAACTGGAAATTCACTGAATCATTGATTTGCGTCAGTGTAGCTCTCTCAGGTTCCCTGACAGAATGCATGAGAGCAAGGTATGCAATCATCCCTCTCTTAGAGAAAACACTAAATGTTGTCGATATTGACCCAAACAAGTAATGTGCTATTTCTTGCCGGTAGGAAGACTGATATGCACCAATTCCGGTGTTGTTGTTTTAGCTCTGGTATCGAATGCTCTCCATAAGCTATGAAAATGATCGCGGAGTGACCGAAATACATCTGGAAAGGTGGGGTTCTTTAGTAGTTGTTATTTGTTTTCTTTTATTTTAACGTGTTTTATTTATTTATTTGTTTATTACACTTTTGGATATATAATTTGCAGCGGTTTTCTATGTAGTAATGATTCCACCACAGTCTACAACGAGTATTCCACCATGGATGTGGCAGCCAGCTTGAGGGATTGTTATGAATAATGACATTGTTGACACAAATCCAGAAGAATCCGCTTCTTGTATAGCTTTGTCTAAGAATGATTCCTATATGATGTCTGCTTCTGGTGGCAAGGTCTCCTTACTCAATATGATGGCCTTTTAAGGTAACACAGCCTTTTACCTAAAGACCAGTTTCATTTTAATGTTTCCGATTATATATATAATTTATTAATGTCTTACCTTCAACTTTCAAATTATGGGGTAATGGTGTGCAGTTGAGGATCACTCTAGAAGGTTGTGTAATGTTCCTCACTATAGGCTAAGAATTCAAAGGTTCCCAATTTCTCTAAATCACTGGTTTCATGGCATGCTAATTTGTGATTCATTGCAGGTCATGGCAACTTTCATGCCACCTCCTCCCGCAGCCACTTTTCTGGCTTTCTACCGTCAAGACAATAACATCATTGCAATTGGCATGGAGGATTCATCAATTCCAATACAATGTTTGAGTTGATAAGGTGCTTCCTGTGAATATGTCTTTGAATTTAAAATTCTAATAATTTTTCTTCGTTGTGTCCTTTTACCAAAAATGATATTTAAGCGGCATGCTCTGAACTTGCTGCAATCTTTAAAGCTAAAAACAAAGAAGCTCAAGGATCACCCAAAGAAAAATTAAAATCACAGGACTAGCCTTTTCACATATTTTGGATGTGTTGGTGTCTTCTAGCTGATGCCCAGGTATATGGTTTCTTTTATTATTACATATAGTCTGACTCCATGATGTTCACTTTTAAAAATACATAAATTTACCGAGTAGAAATGTTCATGCACTCACAACCACGTCTTTTGGCAGTTATGGCTCTGACGCATAGATGGGTAGGACAAGCGGATGTCAAAAGTTGTACCAGTAAAGCCAGGAAGATCATCACCACCAGTCGGGGATACAACAGTACAGTTTTCATAATCATTAAATTCACTTGTTCGTTGTGCATGAGGGCCAGCTTACTATATATGATGCTTCCAAGTTGGAGCGCAAGTACTTGTAAGTAGTCTTGAATTCAAACATTGACAGTTATATAATGTCACTTACCTTCTGTATCTAATTGGATGACCCTGTTAGATGGTTGCATTGCAATGGTATTCTCATGATTCCCTATCTGCTCCTATTTCAAGTGCCAGGTGCCATATACTCATGTGACATTGGAGTGCAATTGGAGTGTTTGACAAGCGCATATTATGATATAATTTATTGTTCAAAACATATTACGATTTAATTTAGTGTTTGGGTTATTTATGCAACAGTGATCCCTATCCCCTAGCCGTTGCAGCACATCCATCCAAGCCGAATCAATTTGCTCTTGGAATGACAGATGGAGTTCATGTTATTTATCCTTCAGAGTCGGAGGGGAACTGGGGTGTCGGACCTCCCCCAGATAATGGAACTCTCGGATCAAATACAACATCAAGCATCTAAGGTTCAGAACCACCGTCAAGGTAGTTCAATGGGAACAGAAGAACAAGTGTCTACCAACTCTTTATTTACAAGAATACCATGAATAATGGTAGCGTATTTTGAGTGAAATGCTCAACTTGTGTTCCAGTATTCGAGGCATTCTACCAAGATTGTAATTTTCATCGGATGTTGTTCAGTACCATAGATGGAGATTAAGCAACTGTAAAGCCAACCTAAATGAGTATCTAGGTGCAATCCTGGTCGCTACATTTTTCGAAGTGGTGTAAAAATTGGAGCGTAATTCATGAATATTCTTTCCGAGGGTTTCTCAGTTTCTATTTTTTAAACCTAACCTTTCTGTGTACCACGAGTATTTTCATATGTTCGTGTGCATTCAAATAAATCGGGTTTATCCCGAAGCTTTGTGAGACTCAGGAATATAATATTTCTTAACTCATTCAGCGTTTTTGGGTTGAATACCATTGGATCTCAGATTGAAGTAATTCAATTGAGAAAAAATTGCATTAGTTTCTGCAATACTACTGTTTAAACAATGATACAGATATCTATGGAAAACTTTATGACTATTGTTTAAACAATGATACAGATATCTATGGAAAGCAAATGCATGAGTTTCTGCAATACTATTGTTTAAACAGTGATACAGATATCTATGGAAAGCTTGATGACTATTGTTTGAACATTGAGACATATATCTACTGAAAGAAAGAATCTTTCAGTTAGCAAGGAATATCTACTGAAAGCAAGGAATTTTTTCATTCTTGTTTTTATGGACCTGCGATATTTCATTCTTGTTTTTGATGGACTTGCAATAAATACATATTGATACAGATATCTACTGAAAGCAAAGCAAGAATCTTTCAGTTGATGGGATACAACTCATATTTTTTAATTTTTCATTTCTCTAGTCCTTTGGAAATTGTAAAGGCCTCGTTTATACCGTTGGTAGTTGCCAGAGCTTTTATGCTATTTACAAGGCTTGGAAATTGTAAAGGCCTCGTTTATACCATTGGTAGTTGCCAGAGGTTTTATGCTATTTACAACGCTTGCATTCTTATAGCGCTCATAACTATCTATGAATACGTGAAAGTAATTCAATTCGGAAAAATGCATGAGTTTCTGCAATACTATTGTTTAAACAGTGTTTAAACAGTGAAACAGCGATACAGAATCCAGATATCTATGGAAAGCAAATGCATCAGTTTCTGCAATACTATTGTTTGTTTAAACAGTGATACAGATATCTATGGAAAGCTTGATGACTATTGTTTAAACATTGATACAGATATCTATGGAAAGCAAGAATCTTTCGGTTGATGGCTATTTTTTAAACATTAATACAGATAATAACACTGATAAAGATATCTATTGCTCATATTTGTATATTTGTACATTGCTGCAGCCTTTGTGTTTTGCTTTTGATTTTTCAGCCTTTTTATGCATATTATTGCAGCTATCTACTGAAATCTTCTGAAATCTTCAGTTGATGTGATACTGCTCATATTTTTTATTTTATCTAATCCTTCGGAAGTTGTAAAGGCTTCGTTTATACCATTTTTTGTGTTTTCATTGATGCACTGAAATCTTTTTATTTTTTCATTGATGCACTGAAATCTTCAGTTGATGGGATACTGCTCATACTTTTTAAATCTTCAGTTGATGGGATACTGCTCATACTTTTTAAATCTTCAGTTGATGGGATACTGCTCATATTTTTTATTTTATCTAATCCTTCGGAAGTTGTAAAGGCTTCATTTATACCATTTTTTATTTTTTCGTTGGGAAGCAATCTAATAATATGAATACATGAATTTGTAACTATCTCCGAAGGCATGAATTCTAGTTGCTTTAACATGGAGAGAACATAGCTTATTGTAAATTGGCAGACTCTCTGCATTGATTTTGTTGAGAAGCAATCTAACACAAGATCATTCCATGCATTCTAGCTGCTTTAATAACATGGCAAAGCATGGCAACATGGAGAGAATATAGCTTATTGTAAATTGACATTTTGTTGAGAAGCAATCTAACACAAGATCATTCAATGCATTCTAGCTGCTTTAATAACATGGCAAAGCATGGCAACATGGAGAGAATATAGCTTATTGTAAATTGACATACTGTCAACGTTGGGAAGCAAATCTAATAAAAGCTCATTGTTCTTTTGTTAGAACTACCCATTGTTTCCTCTTCCACTTATTAAGCCTTGACATACTCCAAATGGAAATGAGGCAGAAATATGTCAAAATAAGAAATAATGTCAAAATAATGTTATTGCCCTCAATCACTCTTTACTAGATGATTCCTTTAGTGGATTTTTTTAGAGGTTTAGACACATAATTAACTTATAATCTTAATTGATGAAGCATTAATTACTCATTACTTATTAATAAGGTTTAACAAAAAATTTTCTTATTGCTCATGAAATTTTTTAAATACAAGGAAAAGCAAAACTAAATTACATATGAATCTCCTGATTCCTTTAGTGGATGTTTTTAGAGGTTTAGACACATAATTAACTTATAATCTTAATTGAATTTCTTGATTCCTTTAGTGGATGTTTTTAGAGGGTTTATGTATCTCTGTCACAATGGTTTGGGCATTACGCATTATAAATGGTAGAGATACAAAGAAAGATGAATTATTTTAGTTCTCCTAAAGGATTGAGCACTTCTTTTATCCAACCATAAAGGAGGGAAAAAATGGACCCAATAGGGGGATGAATCATTGGGAGGAGCAGAAACAAAAGAAGAATGAATCAATATATTTGAACTAAGTAATTATCGCCATAAAGCATAATGCGCATCTATTACGAAATGCATGAGCAATTCCATAATGAAATAATATCATCCCCATGCGTATTCCATAGGTTTTGTGCCTTTATTTATAAATAATAAATTAATTCTAGTTAAACTAGGATCGGAATGGATGGATTGGGATGTTGACCAAGATTATGCTACATTTCTGATAGCATAATGGTAATGCTGAAGTTCATTCGAGATCCTTAAAAAAAAAAAAAAAAAGGAAAAAAAAAAGATTAACTCTAATCCCTTTCTAGTGGGATGGATGTTTTTAGAGGTTTAGACACATAATTAACTTATAATCTTAATTGATGAAGCATTGATTTACTCATTACTTATTAATAAGGTTTAACAAAATTTCTTATTGCTCATGAAATTCTTTTAAATACAAGGAAAAGCAAAACTAAATTACATATGAATCAATGCTTTCAAGTGCATGATCATGAATTATGATTTTCATTTCATTGGAGATTATTCATAACCCTTAGATGGAGGGGCTTCCATTGATTTTCATTTTGTTGGAGATTATTCGTAACCCTTAGACCCTTAGATGGAGGGGCTTCTATTGATTTTCATTTTACTAGAGATTATTCATAACCCTCATATGGAGGGGCTTCCTTCTTCATGGAAACAAAATATCTAAGTTTTTAGAATGTTGAGAGTCGAGTTGTGTTGTTGTTATGGGTTATTAGTTATTTTTTAGTATTTTTTAAGTAAAAATGTTGTGAAGATAGACCAGATAGATGCTTATAGAAATTGGGAACCTTGATTTAAAGATAATTTCGATAATTCCTTCCAAGCATGGAAGAGAGTGCAAACTTAAGTGAGTGCACATAACGGATAGAACAATGCAAACTTAAGTGAGTGCACATAACAGATAGAACAATGCATAATATAAAGATAAAATATCATCCATGTTTGCTTTTGTGTTGCAATGCATAATAAAAAGATAAAATCATATGTATTTGCTTTCGTATTATGCAGGCGCATTTTGCCATTGTCTAATGAATGGGTTTTACAAAATGTTTGTTTCTCTGCATTATGTTTAAATGAAATACTAAACATCTATATAGAGAAATTGAGGTATGTATGAGCCTAGAATGTTAATTACTTGCGATGAATTTCAATGATCTTGACGAAAAATCACAAAAGGTTCTTAAATGTGCAGAATATGTCTTATTGAAATACCTAGGTGTACTCTAAATGTCTCTCCAATGAGAGGACAACGTTTGAACTATGGACATTGAAAGATATTGATAATAAGGCAATGGCTATTAAAGTCAAGGATAATTGGAGAAAGAAATCAAATCCATCTAGAATAAGTAAGTCACACATTATTCGAAAAACAAAAGGACGAGTTATTAGTCTATATTGATTGGCATAAAAAGGTTGGCCATCTCAAGCAAATAGGCAAGCAATCGAACTAATAAATTTAAGATGATACAACAAAAGTGGAATTGAAATTTGTTATTGTTGAGAACCAACAAAAATTGAAGAGGACCTAGGTGTACTCTAAATGTCTCTCCAATGAGAGGACAACTTGTTTGAACTATGGACATTGAAAGATATTGATAATAAGGCAATTGCTATTAAAGAAGGATAATTGGAGAAATAAATCAAATCCATCTAGAATAAGTAAGTCACACATTAATCGAAAAGCAAAAGGACGAGTTATTAGTCTATATTGGCATAAAAAAGTTGGCCAACTCAAGCAAATAGACAAGCAATCGAACTAATAAATTGAAGATGATACAACAAAAGTGGAATTGGAATTTGTTATTGTTGAGAACCAATAAAAATTGAAGAGGATATAACGAAAGTGGAATGGTTGTTGTTGAGAACTAATAAATTGAAAAGGATACAATAAAAGTGGAATTGTTATTGTTGAGAAGATTAAACATAAAAAGGGGAACTACTAACGAAAGTGGAATCGTTATTGTTGAGAACTAATAAATGGAAGAGGATACAAAAGTGGAATTGTTATTGTTGAGAAGATTAAACATAAAAAGGGGAACTACTAGTTCTTGCACCTAGATAAATGATTGATAAAGCCATTGTGAGTACAAGTTGTTGAAGTCTAGCTAAATGTACAAGTCGACACTGACAAGGAATTGTGTTGGCCACTAGATCAACAATCTGTGCATTCTCCTCAATCACTAAAGGAGAACCTTCCACATTGAAAGATCTCACATCTACATGAGATATAATCAAAGTGTCAACACCTGGATTGTAACCTGGCTCAAACATGTCAAGATTAATCCAATTAGTCAACAAATGAACCTAATGGAGTAGTAGTTTGAGATCTCTATGCAAGTGAAGAATACTATGATGCTAGCAATTGTTAATATATTTATCAACTTATTATATTAATTTGCTTGATTATGAACTATATTACATGAATTACAAGCTTCATAAGTGCAGAATTTTTGGTGTAGTGGCCCACTATCACTGCCACTTACCAAACAACACAATCATGTTGTTTCATAAATGACTATGTCCAATAGGTAAAGGAATGATGAGATAGAGGATACATCAAAGTCACTCCCAAGGATGGAATGGCATTAGTTGAATTGGGGTAAGGTGAGTTAAATATGCAGTGAGGTGTAAGTGATCATTGAGAAAGTGATTTAAAAGAACCAATTACACCACCAAAGGATGGCATTAGTTGAATTTGGGTAAGGTGAGTTACATATTTAGTAAGGTGTAGTAAGGTGTAATTGACAACTGAGAGAGTGACTCAAAGAAATCATTTACGCCATCAAAGGTTGGCATTCGTTAAATTGGGTTAAGGTGTAATTGACAACTCAATTACAACACCAAAGGATAGCAGCATTAGTTGAATTGGGGTAAGGTGAGTTAAATATGTAGTAAGGTGTAATTGACAACTAAGAGATAGATTTAAAAGAATCAATTACACCACCTGTTGCCCCATCGGGACTCTGTCTAATGTGCCAGTTCCACTTGGACAAGAACATCATTAGAGGAAAAGTTAATGTCCAAAGGGCATTGCCAATAGCATATATATTTACTGCATTGATGGCAAAAGGACTACTTAACATTAGTGAGGTTAGGCTCAATGATATGTCACTCATGGTTGATAAAGTAGTGGACTATGGAAGGTGATTGCAAAACTAAAGGCATGTCCATTGGAACATCCATCAAATTATCTATTCCAGAGTTCCCTTCAAGATATGACAATTTCTACTGATAGATTAAAAATAAAAAAGGCTTAATTTCCCCCCTAAAAATATGGGAAATTCTACTGAAAATTAAAGAGAAAGAGAATGCAAAATATATATAAAAAAAGGCTTTATTTACCACAGAAACGTTGGATGGTTTGTGAGCCATAGGAATCATGTGGAGATGTGGCAACATAGAATAACCTAGAAGATGGTGATCACGCCGGGATTGTGTGACAATAATTGAAGGAGGAATCAAGGGAGGGCATTGGTTCTAGGACAATAATGTGTGCCTTTCACCCTCGTTCACTGCATACTGAACTGGTTTGCGTACTCGAAATTTTCTAAGGTCGTCCACTGGTAAGTGGTTGCTTTAAACCATAGTTACCAAATACATCCGAATCAAGACAAAAAAATTCGGAAATTCGTTAATTCGATTCGTAGGGCGAATTATTCGAGGAAATTCGAGTCGGTTCGATTACGGTTTTCTTCGTTTGATCCTCCTCAAAGAAAGCAGTACTTTATGGTGAAGAGAACTCGCTTCGAAACATTAGTGCTTTCTAAGGAGTCAGGAGTTAGTGCTAGTTTCCAAACGTTAGGATCGCTTTGCTCTTCTAACGAGTCAGAAGTTAGTGCTACTTTCGAAATGTTAGGATCGCTTTGCTCAACATTCCTTGACCTATAAGGTTAAGGTTTGAAATTTGAACATATAATTGTGTTTATTTAGAAAAAGAAAGGAAATAGAAAAAAAATTATGTAAATGGGAAAGTTTTGTTTTTCAATTTCACTCTATTTTGTAACGCCTGAAAGTTATGAAAAAAATAGAAAGAAAATTTGTGAGATGGTTATTATTCATTTTCTAGATATATTTATATTTTGACACATTTTACATAAATAAGTTTAGATTGGTGATTTTTTAAATATGTATTTATCTACTAGGGTTTTGGATATAATTTTTTAGTGGGAAGAGGATGTATGGGTATTTTATTTTTAATTTTATCTTAAATGTCGTTATATAGTCTAGAGTTATTAAAAATAATTCAAAATCTAAAATGAATTAAATAAAATAGTAGAAATATCTTATTGTTGGAAAAAATAGAGTATATATATTCAAATTTTTATAATGTATACTATCGAATTTTTTCCGAATTAGAAAATTTTCATTCGAATTTTTATCGTACCGAATTGAATCCGAATTCGAATCTAACCGAATTGAATCCGAATTCGAATCTAAATCCGTATTCGAATTTGGTAACTATGCTTTAAACGACCCGCCATAATGGAGCAGATCGAATTGCATTATATGGCCTGACATTATTACGCCAAATTCGGATTGTGTGACAATAATTGAAGGAGGAATCAAGGGAGGGCATTGGTTCTAGGACAATAATGTGTGCCTTTCACCCTTGTTCACTGCATACCGAACTGGTTTGCGTACTCGAAATTTTCTAAGGTCGTCCACTGGTAAGTCGTTGCTTTAAACGACCCGCCATAATGGAGCAGATCGAATTGCATTATATGGCCTGACATTATTACGCCAAATTCGGATTGTGTGACAATAATTGAAGGAGGAATCAAGGGAGGGCATTGGTTCTAGGACAATAATGTGTGCCTTTCACCCTCGTTCACTGCATACCGAACTGGTTTGCGTACTCGAAATTTTCTAAGGTCGTCCACTGGTAAGTGGTTGCTTTAAACGACCCGCCATAATGGAGCAAATCGAATTGCATTATATGGCCTGACATTATTACGCCAAATTCATGGAGCTTTCGCCTGCGTACAGACTGCACAATTTAAACAATGGTACGTAAAACTCTTGTATGGTAAATTGCATTGAGTGATAAAGATAGATAGTAACGGTAGCGCAACATTAAATGTACATGCGGAACTATCCCACATGACAATCACCGCTAGTTTACCGACTCTTTATAAATCCGCCGGCTCAGAAAAATGTTAGATGCTTTTCGCAAAATTGGGCTACCACTTGGCAGCCATCCGTGGGCAGAAATCGGGCCGTTCAGGAGGCACCACTTGGCACAAATGCGTTGGCTGAAATCTGCCCATTTCAGAGGTGCCACTTGGCATAAATTCGTTGGCTGAAATCTGGCCATTCGGGAAGTGCCACTTGGCACAAATGCATTGGCTGAAATCTGGCCATTCGGGAGGTGCCACTTGGCATAAATTCGTTGGCTGAAATCTAGCCATTCGGGAGGTGCCACTTGGCATAAATTCGTTGGCTGAAATCTAGCCATTCGGGAGGCGCCACTTGGCATAAATTCGTTGGCTGAAATCTAGCCATTCGGGAGGCGCCACTTGGCATAAATTCGTTGGCTAAAACTTATCCACTGATGGGACGCCACTTGGCACAAGTTCGTTGGCTAAAATTCATCCACTGATGGGATGCCACTTGGCATAAATCCGTTGGCTAAAATTCATCCACTGATGGAATGCCACTTGGCATAAATCCGTTGGTTGAAATTTAATCCACTGATGAGGCGCCACTTGGCATGAATTCGTTGGCTAAAATTCATCCACTGATGGGATGCCACTTGGCATAAATCCGTTGGCTAAAATTCATCCACTGATGGAATGCCACTTGGCATAAATCCGTTGGCTAAAATTCATCCACTGATGGGATGCCACTTGGCATAAATCCGTTGGCTAAAATTCATCCACTGATGGAATGCCACTTGGCATAAATCCGTTGGCTAAAATTCATCCACTGATGGGATGCCACTTGGCATAAATCCGTTGGCTAAAATTGATCCACTGATGGAATGCCACTTGGCATAAATCCGTTGGTTGAAATTTGATCCACTGATGAGGCGCCACTTGGCATAAATTCGTTGGCTGAAGTCTGGCCATTCAGGAGGCGCCACTTGACATAAATTCGTTGGCTGAAATCTGGCCATTCGGGAGGCGCCACTTGGCATAAATTCGTTGGCTGAAATCTGGCCATTCGGGAGGCGCCACTTGGCATAAATTCGTTGGCTGAAACTCATCTACTGATGGGACGCCACTTGGCATAAAATCGTTGGCTAAAACTTATCCACTGATGGGACGCCACTTGGCACAAGGTAGTTGGCTAAAATTCATCCACTGATGGGATGCCACTTGGCATAAATCCGTTGGTTGAAATTGATCCACTGATGAGGCGCCACTTGGCATAAATTCGTTGGCTAAAATTCATCCACTGATGGGGCGCCACTTGTCACAAATACGTTGGCTAAAATTCATCCACAGATGGGCGCCACTTGTCACAAATTCGTTGGCTGAAATCTGACCATTCAGGAGGAAGCACTTGGCAAAAGTTCGTTGGCTGAAATCTGACCATTCAGGATGCACCACTTGGCACAAATTCGTTGGCTCAAATCAATCCACTGAAGAGCCGCCACTTGGCAGAAATTCGTTGGCTGAAATTGATCCACTGAAGAGGCGCCACTTGGCACAAATGCGTTGGCTAAATCTGACCATTCAGGAGGCGCCACTTGGCATAAATGCGTTGGCTGAAATCTGACCATTCAGGAGGTGCCACGTGGCATAAATTCGTTGGCTAAAATCCATCCACTGATGAGGCGCCATGTGGCATAAATTCGTTGGCTAAAACTCATCCACTGATGAGTCGCCACTTGTCACAAATGCGTTCGCTGAAATGTCGGCATAAATTCGTTGGCTGAAATTGAGTATAAACTATCAGCGTATCAGAAGATAAGTTATAACTAGACAACATTTCATAGTATAAGCTATCATCGTATCACAAAGAAGCTATCACTAGATAATCTATCAGAAATAATGTTACAGCATATCAGAAGATAAGCTATGAGAGTTGAGCAGGTAGCTATCACCGATAATCTATCATAGAAGAAGCTATCAGCGTATCAGAAGAAAAACTATCAGTGTATGAGGAGAGAATATATCAGAGTATAAGCTATCAGTAATGAGTTATCATTTGAGCGGATAGGTTATTATCAGATAATCTCTCAGATCATAAGCTATCAGTAGATAAGCAATTAGAGTATAAGCTCCAGCAGATAATTTCGATTTCTGGGGAAGAATTTCTGGAATTTGTACACTCTGCCAATCCTGCGAGGAGCCATCAAATATAAACACGGCATTTGCTATTTTCAATGCATTCATCACACAGGGATTGCCCGGACTCAGCAAAATTGTTGATCACTCTCAATGCACTCACCGCAGAGATTTCCGGAACTCAGCAAAATTGAAGGATCACGCTAAATGCATTCAACGCAGGGATTGCCGGAACTCAGTAAAATTGGAGAATCAGGGAGCCTGCGGGTCGGCCTGCTCAGAGGATTTAGGACCAGCAATTGGGCTGCCATGGCTGTAAGCAGCTCCTGCTCTATTTGAAAGATGAATTGGAAATAATAAACTGACAGAGGATGACTCCGAGTTCGGATAGAGATGATAATCACATAGCGTGAGCAAAAGATCGCAGAAAGCAAGAGGGGCAATTTTTGAGAAACCTGCTCAGGATTTTCCGGACTAAGAGCATAAATGCATCTGCTTCACTTTGTCCAATGGGTGCGACTAGCGAGGCATTGATTTCATTGGGTGCAGAGGAACATATTTTTTCCCAAAGAAAAACATGGCATCGAATTGAGACCATCACATACTCCAGCAAGGTAATGGTTTTAACTCCAAGCTAATTTCACAGAAATCACTTCAACTTCAATGGGCAGGAAGCAAACAGCAGACAGAAATTTAAATTCGAAAGATAATTTAAATCTGGACTTTTCCATCGTTATGGTATGAGATTTGGTCCAGTTTATAGATATTTTTTAGATAGTTTAATTTATTTTTCTGAACAAATAGTTCTTAAATTTAAATTCGAAAAGTAATTTAAATCTGGATTTTTCGATCATTATGGTATGAGATTTGGTCCAGCTTATATACCATTTTTCTAATAGTTTAATTTATTTTTCTGAACAAATAGTTCCTAGTTTCTCATAGGATTTGAATCTGAAATTCAATAAAAACTAAATATTTGGATTTTTCCATCATTATGGTATGAGATTTGGTCCAACTTATAGATATTTTTTAGATAGTTTAATTTATTTTTTTGAACAAATAGTTCTTAGTTTCGCATAGGATTTGAATCTGAAATCAAACCAAAACTAAATTCCACATACTTTAATTTATTTTTTATTTCATAAAAATATTAATTTATAATATAATAGTTTTTATATATATATATTTTGATAAAATTTATTATTTTAATTTAATAATCACTAATTATAATTTATAAATAAATTATAATTAAAATAAATATCTTTAATGTAAAATATGTTTTTAATAATATATATATAAAAAGATTACTGTAAAATTCTTTAAATATATAAAATATATAATAAAATCAATTCTTAATTAAAAATATATTAATTGGTAAATGTACCATTGCATAAATATACCATGAAAACATAACTTTACAATATGATTATTTCCACACTAACCATTGAGCATAAATATAAAAACCAACTTATATTTGGTGATTACTTTATACATTGTAAAAATACTTAATATAGTTGGATATTAATAAATGTGTGAGGTAATTTGGATGATGGATAGTCATACCCTACTGAATATTTTCGGTTTATGAATGGTCGAAGTATGAATCGAAAATTTTGAACAGTGCTGTTATAACTCAGAAGATCTTATTTTCTTTATTTCTCCTTTATGGGCTATGCAAAATCTTTTATCTGCAAGCTAATTGACAGCTCAAAAGACTGTCTATCTTGATGGACATCTTATCTCTTTTCCCTGGGATTATGCTTCCCATCTCATCTAGATATTTTTGGTACAAATTGCTCCAGCTTCCTAAAGCCCTTATGATATACTATCTGTTCATTATATACCTTATATAATATAATTATGCTTTTTTCGCTTTGAAAAAAAAAAAACAAAAAAACAAAACAAAACAAAACAAATTTGTATTGGAGCATTAAATGCAGATTTATATATAAGAAGTTGAATTTAAACCATTTAAATTTAATTATTTTTATATTTTCACATAATATATAAAATTTTATTAATATTTATATGTTTACACAATATATAATATTTTATTATTATTATTTCAAAATATATGTAATATTTCTTATATGGATATTTTTACACTATACAATAGTGTTACTTTATAATTTTATTATTAGCATTCATCAATGTAAATTATTAATATAAATTCGCAGAGTTGCCTAATTAGATAGTCCACTTCGCAATTCGTCGTTGGTGAGACTTGCCCAACCACAGGGTACCACTTGGTAGCCTGTCATTGGTCGAGACCCTCCCAACCACAGGCCACCACTTGGTAGCTTTTGGTTGGCCCAAACTAGCCCAACCACATGCCACCACTTGGCAACACATCATTGGTCTAGACCAACCCAACCATAGGATGGCACTTGGCAACTTATGATTGGCTCAGACTTGCCCAACCACAGACTGCCACTTGGCAGCCCATGGTTGGCCTAGATCCTCCCAACCACAAGCCCCCCCTGGCACATACCCATTGGCTAAAACCTAGCCATTGTGCACACGACACTTGGCACATACCCATTGGTTGAAATCTAGCCACTAAAGACACAACACTTGGCACACATCCAATGGCTAAAATTGGCCCAATGAAAATGTGCCACTTGGCACACATCCGTTGGCTAAAATTGGGCCACTAAGGATGTGCCACTTGGCACAGGCCCATTGGTTGAAACTAGGCCACCCAAGACGTGTCAATTGACACAAATCCATTGGTCGAAATGGGGTTGTTAATTGGCTGCTGCGAAGGTGTGATGTGGTAAGCTTAAGCGGCATAAATCGGGTGGTTGAGAAGATGCCATGCGTATTCATCATATTCATCTAGGGGTTCAAATCAAGCAGTTGTGAGGCGCCATTTGGTACACATCCCACGGCTAAAATCGGGTGGTTGCAAGCGCGAAGAGGAGATCCATCAACGAGTGCCCTATCAAGGAAGCTGAGAACTATCACCCTAGCGGGGGATATGACTAGCAATCAAAGGAAATGACGCAAAAGTGATGTTGAGCTAGCCACGGAATAATAATTTTGTGTAGGTATGAGCAGTTATCCTATGGCACATGTTTGGCCCGTTGTGATGAGGGTCGAGTAGTAGGACTAGAGTGGAGTCTCAACTCTTTCTAAGTCATAAATTTTTGGTATGTATGGTTTACCGACTATTGGATATTTCTTGGTGTTGATCATCTGGTACACATCCTGCGACTAAAATCCTGTTGTTGCAAGCGTGGAGAGATCCACCAGTGAGTGAACTTTTGGGGAAGCTGAGAACCAATCCCCTAGCGGGAGATGACTAGCAATCAAAGGAAATGACACAAAAGAAACACTACCACATTGTTATCACTTGACCTGCCAACAACTATTATCGCTAACCTCAATGTTATTTTCGCAACCTCACAAGCTACAAGAAGCTACTGAAACGCAACTCTTAAATAAATTGTGTCGGTCCACTGGGACCACGAAAAACGATCCAAACGAGGCAAAACAACGATGTCTCGTCAGGTTTTGACTCAATGAATCCAGTTGGTTCACTAATTGATGCCATTGTTAGAACTACAAATCATCTTTGTCAGTTCCCCTCATTCATTCATTCATTCCATGTCAAAATTGATGTATTCAAAAGAAACTCAATATGGGGCACTCAAAGATCTAACATTCAGGTTATACAAAGTGAAGTTTGTGGCATGGACGGAGCATTTTAGTGTTTGTTGTTTCGAGGGAAATATTTTTAATGGACACAGCAATTAAAGATCGTACACCGTTGGCCAAAGATTACATTTGCATTTTAAAAATACTTACATAACAAAACTGGTTATAATATTTTTTATATAAGTGTGATAAGAAAGGAGAAAGTTATGAGACATGATATAATATTCTCGTTCAGTTATTATTATAATAAATGGACCGTAAAGAATGTAATATAACTCATCATAAAAAAATCTTAAATAATATGGATATGAAATACCATTTAAAAAAAAGGGGGTGGGGGGGTTATAAAAGGTTTGATTGATATGAATGTACCATTATCATGAAAGTGAATTTCTTAGAATCCACTTTGGTGATTGGAAGCCACCAATTATAGAAGTGCTCAAACTTGATATTTTTTAATAATTTGAATAAATTATGTATCATACTCTTGTTCACATATACCATGCTTTCCTTAAAAATATTTTTTTGATATTCTTTTATACTCTTATTCACATTTACTATGTTTTCCTTAAAAGTTTTTTTATATTTCAAATAAATTATGTATCATATTCTTATCACTTTCCTTAAAAAGAATTTTTTAATACTTTTTAATACTCTTATTCACATATGACATGTTTTCCTTGAAAGCTTTTTGATATTTCAAATAAATTATGTATCATATTCTTATCTACCTATAATTTCGTATCATTCTCTTATCTTCTTATTCATATATACCTTGCATTCTTTATAATGATTTTTTAATATTTTTTTGATACTTTTGTTCACATATACCATGCTTTCTTTAAAAAAAAATATATGCGTCATACTTTTATTTATATACTAATATCTTTCACAAATATCTTTTTAAGCTATTTATATTTCTCATTAATCTATCACATCTACAACAAAAATTCTAAAATAGTTCCATCAATTTTCCACAACTATAAGGGATTCTAGAATAATTCTCTCTTAATCTAAATTCTAGAATAATCCTCCCTTAGTCTTCTCTTAATCTAAATTCTAGAATAGTCCTCTCTTAGTCTTTTATGATACGTTTTCCATAAATCTTTTATGATATGTTTTTCATCAATCTTCCATAAATCTTATAAAATAGTCCTTTGTAAAAAATAAAAATAAAAAAATCCTCTATTTTGATTTATACACCTTTATTTGCTTACTGTTTGTTTTTCTATCAATTTTTCACCAAATTTAATTAATATGTATGAAATTTTATAACAAATTTAATTCATTAATACAAATATTTATACACCTCTATTTGCTTACTATTTATTTTTCTATTAATTTTTTACCAATTTAATTAATACTTATGAAATTTTATAGCAAATTTAATTCATTCATACATACACCTCTATCTATTTGCTTACTGTTCATTTTTCCATCAATTTTTCACCAAATTTAATTGATATGTATGAACTTTTATAACAAATTTAATTCAGACATACAAATATTTAAAATAATACAAATTTTAAAGTAATGTTTTTCCATCCATTTTTCACCAAATTTAATTAATACGTATTGACTTTTATAACAAATCTAATTTATACATACAAATATTTAAAATAATTAAAGTTTTAAAGTAATTAGGGTTTTCTTAGCAATTGTATATCTATTCAAGGTATTCAAAGTATTCAGAGTAATAATTTTTACAAACTTAAATATCTTCATATATACATATTCATAATTTATCATATACATATTCATAATTTAATTTATCTTTTCATATGCATATTCTTATTTATCTATCATTTATCCTTTCATATCAAAGAACAAGGAAGAACACAAATCTAATTTATACATACAAATATTTAAAATAATTAAAGTTTAAAGTAATTAGGGTTTTCTTAGCAATTGTATATCTATTCAAGGTATTCAAGGTATTCAGAGTAATAATTTTTACAAACTTAAATATCTTCATATATACATATTCTTAATTTATCATATACATATTCATAATTTAATTTATCTTTTCATATGCATATTCTTATTTATCTATCATTTATCCTTTCATATCAAAGAACAAGGAAGAACACAAATCTAATTTATACATACAAATATTTAAAATAATTAAAGTTTTAAGTAATTAGGGTTTTCTTAGCAATTGTATATCTATTCAAGGTATTCAGAGTAATAATTTTTACAAACTTAAATATCTTCATATATTTATATTCATAATTTATCATATACATATTCATAATTTAATTTATCTTTTCATATGCATATTCTTATTTATCTATCATTTATCCTTTCATATCAAAGAACAAGGAAGAACTTGATTATTTATTCATCATTTATCCTTACATATCAAGGAACAAGTAAGAACTTAATTAGGGTATCATATATCCTCTCATATCATATATTCTTATTTACCCATCATTTATCATTTCATATCAAGCAACGGAATGAAGAACTTAATTAGGATATCATATATCATCTCATATCAAAGAACAAAGAACTTGACTATTTATCAATCATTTATCCTTTCATATCAAGGAACAAAGAAGAACCATTTATCCTTGATACATCCTTTCATATCAAGGAACAAAGAAGAACCATTTATCCTTTCATATCAAGGAACAAAAAAGAACTTAATTAGGATAAAAAAGAACTTGATTATTTATCAATCATTTATCCTTTCATATCAAAAAAAGGAAAAAGGAAAAGGAACTTATTAGGATAAAGAAGAACTTAATTATTTATCCATGATTGATCATATCAAGGAAGAAGGAAAACTTAATTAGCATATCATTTATCCTTTCATATCAAGGAAGAACTTAATTGGCATATTATTTATCCTCGACCTTTTATATCAAAGAACAAGGAAGAACTTAATTAGGATGTCATTTATCCTCTCATATCAAGGAAGAAGGAAGAACTTAATTAGGATTTTATCTAGATCCATTCAAAGCAAAGCAGTCTCATATCAAGGAAGCAGGAAGAACTTAATTAGGATTTTATCTGGATCTATTCAAAGCAAAGCAAACTGTGTATTATTGAAGAAGGAAGAACTTAATTAGGATTTTATTTGGATCTATTCAAAGTCGTCAGTGATATTTTGAAAAAGAATTCTCTTTGGATGCTCATGGGATATTACAAACTTAAATATCTTCATATATACATTCATAATTTATCTTTTCATATGCATATTTTTATTTATCCTATCATTTTATCCTTTCATATCAAGGAACAAGGAAGAACTTAATTATTTATTCATCATTTATCCTTTCATATCTAGGAAGAAGGAAATCCTTTCATATCAAGGAAGAACTTAATTAGGATATCATTTATCCTCTCATATCAAGGAAGAAGGAAGAACTCAATTGGAAGAAGGAAGAACTCAATTAAGATTTTATCTGGATCTCAATGTGTAATATTACAAGTGATATTTTGAAAAAAATACTCATATTCTCAAGGATATTCATATTACGAATGATATTTTGAAAAAGATACTCATATTCTTAGAGATATTCATAATTAGATAGAAGGTACAAATTCAGGCATATTAATTATTTGTGCCTCAAAATTATGAAGCAGCTTTAGAGGTTGCTTATTGTGATTGCTTTCTAGAAGAAAAAAAATGGCTTCAATTTTTCCAATGAATGTATACAGATATCCTGAACTCCATAGACAAATGAATAGAAACAAAACAGATACAAATATCCTGAACTCCGTGGACAAATGAATGCATACAAAAATATTACAGATGATATTTTGAAAGAAAATTCTCTTACAGATATGCTTCATTTGAATCAAATAAATAGAAACAGAAATAAGCAATAAACAGTCAGTGTGTAATATTACAAATGATATTTTGAAAAAAAAAAAAAATCTCTCAAGAGATTCATATTCATTATGGGATAAAAAGTACCAATTCAGGTAATTTGATAAAAATCAAATAGAATCTCAACTTATTATATAGTAGCCTCAAAATTACCCTCAAAATTATGAAGCAGCTTTAGAGGTTGCCGATTGTGATTGCCTTCCGTTGACAAATGAATAGATCCGCTTCAATGTTTCCAATCACCTAATGTCTTAACTCATTTCCATTGACAAACGAATAGATCCGCTTCAATTTTTCCAGTCACCTAATGTCTAAACTCCATTTCCATTGACAAATGAATAGATCCGCTTAATTTTTCCAATCACCTAATGTCTTAACTCCATTTCCATTGACAAATGAATAGATCCGCTTAATTTTTCCAATCACCTAATGTCTTAACTCCATTTCCATTGACAAATGAATAGATACGGATATCCTGAACTCCATGAGCAATTGAATAGAAACAGAAATAATGATATAAATGCAATTGCAACGACAAGTACTGGCATGATTATTGCTAATCAATTAAATATATATATGTATGTCAGGATACAAAACTGCAATGAGATAAAAAAACAAAAACAAAAAAAAAATTAATATAAATACATTCTATATAACGCCAATGAGATACAAAGATTGGTACAGAAACTAACCCACTTTACAACTTGTGGTAAATCCCGGTTCCCGTTTAGATAAATCACGTTCTTTTCGTTCTTTTTAACTAAAGATATTCATCCGATATATCCAACCACAAGCATTCTTGCATTCGGATCGAAGTTCTGGGCTATGTGAGGATTGGAAAAGTCCAGATTCTTGCATTCGGATCGAAGTTCTGGGCCATGTGAGGATTGGAAAAGTCCAGATATTTGTCGGAGCTATGGAAACTCTCACCACCACTGCACCATTTAAATTTCTTAATTTCTTTGCAGGTTAACAGACCAGAGTGCAGTCAAATCTCTCTTTAATACAATATCATCATCATCATCCAAAGATTTGTACTATAATATCATTATCCAAAAAGAGGATCCAAAAAGAAGAGCTTGTCCAGTTGGATCTTGTCCAGCTTAGGGTAAACTTGAGATAAATACAAGTAAAAATCCAAAATCTAAAAAGAGAATCTTATACTTCAATATCATCATCCAAAAAGAGAATCTTGTACTGCAATATCATCATCCAAAAAGAAGATCTTATACTACAATATCATCATCCAAAAAGAGGATCTTGTTCAGCGTTTTTTGGACGTTGTTCAGCTTAGGGTAAACTTGAGGTAAGTACATGTGAAAATAATTTAACCGAGATAATGATTTGAGTTTCGATACTTCAAATTGAAAGCCTGCTGCCAAATTAGTTGGATGATCTGCCTTAAAATAATATTCCTTCACGGCTATAGTTGAACACAATGGTACAACGATGTAATCGTTCTCTTCTCGGGCTGTGGAGAGAAGCAGTTGAGTTTCGATATTTCAAATTGGAAGCCAGCTACCAAATCAGTTGGATGATCTACCTTAAAATAATATTCCTTCACTGCTACAGTGGAAGCCTGCTGCCAAATTAGTTGGATGAACTACTTTAAAATAATATTCCTTCATTGCTAGAGATTCAAGCTGCCAAAGAAGTAGACAATAGGAAGAATTTAGCCATTTGAAATCATCGACTGTGGCAAAAATCAACTGTAGCTTTGCCTCGAGGGTTTTCTAAAAACCCCATCTTCATAGCCCCAAAATTCAATCTATCTGTTGGAAGATGAAAAACATGATTTTCAGGTCACTGAAAGTAACACCAGAATATGTTGACTAAATATGCTGACTGAGAACAAAAAAAAATGACTGATTACCAAAATAAAACAGTGTGACACTGAAATCAAGTTCATATCTTGGCATTCAGTATGGTTGAATTAATCACGACAGAGGTAGCTAGCACATTGTCAAAAAATAATGCATAATGATAGACATTGGGGTCCTCCAACTTCTCCTTGTTATAAAATTCAAGATTTTCAGATGCATGCATGTCGTAATCAATTGTCAACCGCATTGACACAGTACATCCCCTTTGGAACAGCCTTTGCTGACGAGGGCCGACTGACTTAAAAACGTGCTTTGCCTTCCTTTTTAGTGTTCTTACCTGTTCATCTCCAGATTGAAGCATGGCTCGCAGCTTTTTGGTTACAATGATACAACCATGTAATTGTTCTCTTCTCTGGCTGTGGATTGAAGCATGGCTCGCAGCTTTTCAATTACAATGGTACAACCAAGTAATTGTTCTCTTCTTTGGCTGTGGACAGTAATCTGCACTCACAAGTCAATATCAATTAAGGCCCAGCTCACACACCATACAATAAGAGTTATGTTTGACAACTTTATAAAATAAATGAATCCCAGTCTAATGCAAGTAAGAACTTCAAAATGGTGAACCAAACTTACAAGCAAGAACATTCGCCTCAACACCTTTGTCTTTAGCTCCTCTGACTCCTTTCAAGCCTGTCACCAGCTTTTCATTATTTGAAGCATTACCCTGCTAAAGTGATTTCAATCTAACATCCTTGAAATTTTGCTCGAGCCATTTGCCAATTTGTATTGAAATCCAATTTGTTTTGAAAGATTAGCTTGCTGATCAGTCTTTGTTTTTCGTCTCTGCCGCCAATGTCTGTAGCAAATGCCCACAGACAGAATATTGCTTCTGTCAGCATCGGTCCCTTAAATAGGTGCTAATTTGCTAGATAAGCATTGGAACAGAGGATTCTTTCAACGTTTCAAACATGCCAAATGCCAAAATCCTATCACTTCTTCAAAATTCACTGAGAGATTTACACGGAACAAAAAATATAGAGCACAAAATCACATGACTCAGTCTCCACGATGACTTGTCTCGAAAATGAATATTAATTGCTACCTAACTATATTGATAAGTTGATTCAAGCTCGGAAAAGAGAGGAAGAGGCGTGTTAAGGCACCCACTTCCTATTGGCATTTTCAAAACATTCCTGATGTAAGCCCTGCAGGAAACAATGGATAATGGATATCGTGGTTGTGCAGTGTACTGAATAGCTGAAAGGGTTGGAGTACGTACTGATACATTAAGGGATTTTTAGGGGAACAATTTAAGCCATGTACTGTATAATGCATTTGAAATGGATAACTGTTACAACTTGTGAACTTCACAAGTGATGCTTTGCAAAATAGTGTTACAAAGCACTTGGAAATTCTTACAAACTGTTCGAATTACATAGCAGTATCCAAGAACTTGTAAAAAAGAGGATGGACTTCAACTATACCACAAGCTCTGGCAATCATTGATGTATGGCAACTTGAGCCATTTAGGATTACAAAGCACTCGGAAATTCTTACCAACTGTTCGAACTACATAGCATTATCCAAGTACCTGTAAAAAAGAAGATGGACTTCAACTATACCACAAGCTCTGGCAACCATTGATGTATGGCAACTTGAGCCATTTAGGATTACAAAGCACTTGGAAATTCCTACCAACTGTTCGAATTACATAGCATTATCCAAGTACCTGTAAAAAAAGAAGATGGACTTCAACTATACCACAAGCTCTGGCAATCATTGATGTATGACAACTTGAGCCATTTTGCTTCCTAAATAATTATAGACATCCTAGTACTGGATGAATTCATTAGGGTTAGCGGTAGGCTCCAATGCCCAACCTTCCTGCATTAGTTGAACCTGGCTCAATTTATCAGGATCAAGAGTAGCTCCAATGCCCAACTTTGCTGAAGCTCTGGCACTCATTGATGTATTATAACTTGATATTCTTTGCTTTGTATGATGTATAAGTACTATAAACAACATAACAGTGGCTCACTTCGCTAGGATCAATAGTAAGCTCCAATGCTAACCTTCCCGCACTAGTTGATCTTGGCTTCCGTATGGATTTTTTCCAGTTTCTACATCACAACTTGCATATTAGGCAAAGGGAGTGGAATACAATCAGCAACCTATATGACTTGGTCCGCTCCTTTTCATCAACTTCTGTGGCTTTCTAAAGGTTTAACTTTGGAAAACTTTGCAAGTCTTGCAAGCATATATAAAAATGGAACACTATAGGATATCCGGAGGGCTCAGAAGGGTTTTTGCCACCCGCTTCCTGTTTGCATTCAACAGAACATTCTTATTGTAAGCCCTAGTGGGAAAAATGGATATGACGCTAACACAGGATAGATGTGACGGTTGAGCATTCCATTGAACAGCTAGATGGTTCAGAGTAGGCATTAATAAACGCGTAGTCTAACTAGGCAGAGGAGTTGCCCGGAAAGTTATGGAAATTCCAGTCATATTTAGAGAAAATCCGGCAAGGATTTTTGTAAATCCAAGTTATAGTTGTTAAACTTCAAAATTTTAGGTGTTCTAGACATTTTTGATGCTGCTGAATCCATTTCCACCATCAAAAACACAATTCAAACACTGTCTCTACAAGATTTTTTGAAATTTGTTTGCCCAGATTCTGGCCACTTTTGGTTCCTCTGCCTCATTAGACGACTCCATTAATAAATGGAAACATTGAGAAATTGATGAATACTGCATACAAGGATACCACATTTGCTGCAAAGGACTGAGATGTCATTCAATTGATCTCAACTGTGTACTCAACGCCAGAAGATTTGTGTTGTTGTAACAGTAGTATAGGCTTACTCCTTTTCATCATCTTGTTGCCTGGTCCTCTAAAGGTTTAACTTTGAAAAACTTCGTAACTCTGTACTCAACGCCAGAGATTTGTGTTGTTGTAACAGTAGTATAGGCTGCTTTCATCATCTTGTTGCCCATCTCTCTAAAGGTTTAACTTTGAAAAACTTTGTAACTCTTCTGGGCATATAAAGTAGAGAAATCACTATAGGATATCCAGAGGGCTCAAAAGGGAGTATGCCACCCGCTTCCTATTTGCATTCAAATAAATGCTCTTATTATAATCCGTAGTGGAAAAAATGCATATGAATGCTAACAGGAATAGATGTGGCGGTTGAGCAGTCCGGTGAACAGGTAGATGGATCAAAGTAGGCATTGATAAATGGAAACACTGAAAATTTGAAGAATAATGCATACAAGGATACCGCACTCGCTGCAAGGGACTGATATGTCATTCAATCGATCTGAACTGTGTACTCAACACCAAAGATTTGTTGATTTGTTTTTGTTGTAACAGCCATTCATCATCTTGTTCCCTGACTCTCTAAAGGTTTAAGTTTGAAAAACTTTGTAACTCTTCCACGCATATATAAAAGTAGAGAAATCACTATAGCATATCGGCTGAAAAGGCGGTATGCCAACCGCTTCCTATTTGCATTCAGGAAAAAAAAATTATTATAATTCCTAGTGGAAAACTTGGATATGAATGCTAACAAGGGATAGATTCTTATTATAATTCCTATTGGAAAACATGGATATGAATGCTAACAGGGGATAGACATGGCAGTTCAGCAGTCCACTGAACAGCTAGATGGGTCAGAGTAGGCATTGGTAAATGAAATCACTGAGAAATTGATGAATACAGGATACAAGGATATCACATTGGCTGCACAGAACTGAAATGTCAATTAATTGATCTGACCTGTCTACTCAACACCAAAGATTTGTGTTGCCGTAACAGCCCTTTCATCATCTTGTTTCCGGGTTCTCTAGAGGTTTAACTTTGAAAAATTTTGTAACTCTTTCAGGCATATATAAAAGTAGAGGAATCACTATAGGATATTCAGAGGGCTCAAAAGGGAGTAAGCGACCCACTTCCTATTTGGATTCAGGAAAACAGTCCTATTATAATCCCTAGTGGAAAAAATGAATTTGAATGCGAAGTTGCTAACAGGGGATAGATGTGGTGGTTGAGAAGTCCACTGTGCAGCTAGATGGGTCAGAGTAGGCACTAATAAATGGAAACACAGAAATTGATGAATACATATACAGGGATACCACATTGGCTGCATAGCGCTAAGATGTTATTCAATTGATCTGAATGTGTACTCAACACCAAAGATTTGTGTTGTTGTAACAGTTGCTGTGTTGTTCATATGATTTGCAGATGACTAGGAGTTTCTTTGTGAAACTAAGAACCATTGAGGAGGTTTTTGAGTAGACGATTATGGAACATCAGCCTAACCATCATATCCTATTAATAAGGAAAACAACATCTTTGGCAAACACCCAAATTTTGCAGCAATTTCAAAGTGCAGCAATCCCTTCTTCAGAATATATCATGGATAGAAGCCAATGAGGCATTGGTTCATTCATGAGGTTGATCAAGAGTAACAGGTTCCATCCCTGCTATGTTCTGCCCTGGTCGAATGGCATGAGTTTTAGGAGGTAAATAAATACCCCGGTATATCTGTTCTTTATAAAAACTGTAATCTACAAATACCCCTTAAATTGCATGTTTTAAATCAGAAAGAGAGAGAGATGAGAGATGTACTGAAAGTCATTATATGGAAAAAACAGAAACCAAAATCTTGATACGAAACTTCCAAAAACATTATCTTACATGCTTGTTTGCTAAAATTGATTCATAATTATTACAAAACTAATTGCTCAACAGTATCGATGCGAATACCAGGTGTAACAAGTTGTTGACAACAATATAAAGAAGAGAGACTTGCACAAGTGGTCACTCGAAGCTGTCATAGGTCCACGATGGTAAATAAATTTGGTCACTGACCTCAATCCAACATGATCAAGGGGAAGGACCATGAAGATTATTTGGTCACTTTACCTCAATCCAACATGATTGAGGGGAAGGACCATGCACCTTAATATGGTAAATAAATTTGGTCACTGACCTCAATCCAAAATGATCAAGGGGAAGGACCATGAAGATAATTTGGTCACTTTACACCTTCATGCACCTTCACCTTTATGATATTATAGTATGTTAGTTTTTGTAGCATCAGATGTGTTCTAGCCATGAAATTTGGTGAAAATGTCAGAATACATGAGATCTCCAAAACCCAAAAATCGTTTCTGGAAATTTCACTTAGAGATGACTTAATTAGATTATTAGCCGGTTTTTCAATATTTCCTCAGTATAAACTTAGGGAATATGGCTAATTAATCATAATTAATTAAGTCAATGTGAGAAACTCACACGGGTCAATCCACAAATGGTTTGAGCCATCGATTAAGATTTAACCTTGGCCGTTAGCGTCTCGATAGGAAGGATATAAGAAGGGATCAATGTGGTGATGGAAAATACACCCGAGTCACTTGGAGAATTAGATTTTCCAGACTAGCAGCAATCAATTGTGGAAGAGTTCGAGTTTTTTTTCTCCTCAGAAACAGTGAAGGGCAAGGACAGTGATCCAAAGGATGTTTTGTAGACCTGGAGAGGTAGCAGCAAGTCACAGAAGTGATCCACGTAGAAGCAGTGCAGAGACTGCACAGAAGCTGGCGCAGAGCAGTTCGATTTAGTTTAGGAGGAGGTCGATTCAGTTTCTAGAAGCCGGGCAAGTCTCTTTGAATGTCGGAGAGTCACTTCCAGCAGCAGAGACAAGCTAGACGACTTGATCAGAGGCAAATTTGAACAACATGTGTGAGAGGCAGCACAGAGAGCCTAAGCTAGGGTTTGGACGACCAGTTTTTTGTAGAAGCCAGTGTCAGGATTGCTTGTGGGGTGAGAGAATTTTCTCTCCAATTATTTATGCCAGATACTTGCAGATTGGATTGCCAGTTGGGCATCCATAGATTGTACTCAGATTTCACTACTGCATAATAATAATAAAAAAACCTCACTGCTACACAGGTTTTATCAAGTTGGGTTTTTCTGGGGACAATTGTCCAAAACTAACGATGTCATTTTTATTTTGTGTGTTAGTATTTTCTCAGTTTCCAGCACTATTATTTTCCGCAATTTTATTTGTGAAGGTTGCAGTGTAATTATTTTGATGTTGTCGTAGCAATAAGCTAAATAATTGTTGACACCTAATCCTCACGATTGGGTGAATTTATGTAAATAATTAAATTAGGAATGTGAACAGTCATCGGGAGATGAACTGAACAGTCACACCCTTTTGTATATAACAATAACATACCTAATGGAATAATAGGAATCAGTTTTTCTGCCAAATGGAGTTACTGCCTGGCCTGACATGGTTCAGAGCAAGCTCCTTGTTTTAGCTCTTATGCTCTTGTAACTCCTCTGTCTGCCATATCCCCTCTGTCCTGACATGGTACAGCCCTGAGTTACCTACGCTCTCTGCTCTGTCCATAACACGTTGCCTCTGCCATATTCCTTTCCAGCGCTACCTCTATCCATAACGCGCGCTGCCTCTGTCCATATTCCAAAAAAAAAAAAAAAACCATCGCTCATTCCATTGAACGTTGTGTGTTCAACGATGTGTGTTCGTTCCATTGACAACGATGTGCACGTTATCTATTGAACGCTGTCTATTGAACGCTGCTCATATATGTGAACACTGTCTATTGAAATCAGAGGAAACTACCATCTTTATTAGCCAAACCCTGGTTTACGCACAGTCCCATTCATGAACCGGAGAATGTAAGTTTATGGTTTACGCACAGTCCCTTTCGTGAACCGGAGAATGTAAGTTTATGGTTTACGCACAGTCCCAGTCATGAACCGGAGAATGTAAGTTTATGGTGGAGGCTCTTTTCCTCTCGTTGTTTTGCGGTGGAGGATTTTGGTACCTACGCTTGCTCTTTCACGGTATTCAAAGCGACGAGCCAGTGTTGCACCGACATCTTTGAGGTGTGTCCCTGCTTGACAGAGCAGCTTGTGAGCCACGGGTGTGGGGCCTTCCTGACCATGAGTTTTGTGGTCTTCTCTTCGTTCGGTGCGGACTGTCGATGAAAACAATGTGAATGTGCTTAGCGATTCTCCATATGTGACCATTTCATTGTCTCTGGGCTATATTTATCTCTTATTGGAAGTTAATCGGGATTTGATTTTTTACTTCACATGGATAAAGGCCACATGGACTTTGGTGAATTTTAAACTCGTGTGAAAGGATTGGGCATCCCATGCTGTATACTGCGCATGCATTGAATGATTTTTATTGGTAGCTGTGTACATTTTTGAAAGTCATTTTTTGTCTGTGTATTGAAGTTGTGATAACAATGATTCAATGGGTACATGAAAATCTTATGTTAGAAATTTTAGTGGATGATAATACCCTTTGAGAATGCCCTTTTGAGTACATTTTTACTGTATATTGGCAAAAGTATTTTTTTCTATCAGCAAAAGTTTTTTTACAGAATGCATTCAATCATATCCATGGTAGGAATAGTTCTCACTGGCAAAGAGAACTATCCTGAATGGTCCTGGATGATAAAACACACCCTCATTTTCAATGAGTTGTGGAAAGGAGTGTG